>VZRL01005209.1:1786-140501 GCA_013397895.1 Origma solitaria | reverse complement strand
TATGAGATGTCTAAAGGTTTTTTTTTTTTTTTTTATTTTTTTTTTTTTTGGGAGGGAGACCTTAAGAGTAAGGAGTATCTTCCTGTTCTTCCTGTGAACTTCACTGGAGCCATGCAGATTTACACAGTCTGTCAGTGAGCACACTGCTCAAAGAAACTAACACTTTGATACTGGGTCAGGGAGATAAGAGGGACACAGGGAAGGGGGAACAGCACTCTCTTATTATTTAGATTTGGGGAGAGAGAGTAAGACTTCCTGGCAACGAGGAGGATCTTGCTGGGTGAGGCATTGAACAAGGCATGAATTTTCCAAGGTCAGCACAGTGAGAGTGGTTGCTGGGGGTCTACAGAGCCTCAGTCCAAGAGGAATATAAAGACATTCACCCTTCAGAGAGACACCACATTAACCTGCCTTGGTTATGCTTTGTTAGAGGAAGTCAGTTGTGGCTCAACCTTTTTCATATCAACTAGTGGAAGTAGTTATTGAGAAAGTATGTACATCAAACATAAACAAATGTTTCTGTACTCGTTACCATAGCTAGTGACAAAACTTCAGAGTTTTTATGTCTTCCTAGAGGTCACAAAACTAACAGCAGTGGTGTACATCTGAAGCGAATCGACTTTTGCCTTTGTTTCACCCAAAGGCACAATTTAATGGGGAAAACAGAGGGGTTTCTGCTTTTGTGTTTGTATGACAGTTGTCTGCCAGTTGCTTATGAGTTATACTTAAGCTAAGTTCCTTGCCTGGGAGATGTACAGGAATACCAAAGAACTGACGCTTACTTGCTTATCTCAAACTTGGTTTGACCCACCCTTTCCTGAGATGCTTCAGTGTTTTCTATTTTAGTGGTCTTCCTTTATTTTTTTTCTTCCACAGATGTACCTCTGCAATAGTCTTGTGCTACAGATCATATGCTGCAGAACTCCTGGGGCCATATCAGTGTTAAACCAGAAAAATCAGAATGATTCTCCTACCATTAGCCAGCTTACACATCAGATGTGAACTTCACTCTGTCCTATTTGCTTGTGTATTGTGACCTCTGATCTTAATCTTGGCCTGTCTTTGTCTGCGCAGATAGTAAGCTCTTTTAGGCAAGGATTATATCCTGTGTTTGTAGAAGGTAATGAGCTACTGATCCCAGTCTCCTGCTATTACCAACCACTATGTAACTGTAATATATTCCTGCACCATTTCAATAACAGGATTACTAAGCTGTAGTTTATGCTGTCTTTAACTTTTTGTCTGAATATAAGTCTGAGTGACCTTTCTTTGAATGCATGTTAAAATATATGTTCTGCCAATTCTTCTAAAAAATAGCAAGTCTCTGTCTTTTATTTTCTCCTAGAACAGTTTGCATTTTCTGTTCAAATGGAATTACAGCTTTCAAGACAAGAATCATACCACTGGAATTTTGCCCATCTTACCAAAAAACTAGTTAAAAGTAGACAATAAAATCCTCACTTAATGAAACGTAAATACATACATAGGCATGTGCATGTCTAGGATCCTACAAATAATTTTTGTAGTACATGCTTTACCTACCTTTGAGTAAGATGGTAGGTAAAACATAGAAGACTGTGTGCCATATATGCCACAGATTTAAATGTCAGATGTGCAAATTACCTTAAACTTGCAATTAATTAATTGGTGCTGTAAGACCTTCAAACTTCCACAGAATGAAAAACTTTTGTTCAACTGCAAAATATGCTTAAGGATACCTAGATGAGCCAAAATAATCTGGAGTTCCAGAAGGATTCAAATGTCTCTCTCTGCTTCCCCACACTCCCCAAGAAAAAAAAATTTCAATACCTCCAGGTAGTTACTGCACATAGATTCAGCGTGAGGTTGGATGGTCAGTGAGAAAGAACATTGTGTTTCAGTGTTCCTGCATCAATGCATTTTTTCTCAGTAGAGAAAGGAAGCACTGAGTGACAGTGTTGGGATTCAACCATCAAAAACACCTTTCAGAGCCAAAATTGCATTTTCCATGATCTTATGTGGTGCACAGCTATGTCCCATTGCCTTTGGGAAAGTTCCAGTATCCACTGACTTCTGCTGCTATGGGTTTAAGCGAACAACTGCACACTTGCAGTTCAACTGTCAGAAACTGTTACCAAAGGGACTCCTGTCATGGCCTGGATTTTGGAAGATCAGTGAGGGGATATTACATTTTCTCTGAGGATAGTATAAGAACCTTGTTGGATCTCTGTACCCCACTGCTTCATCCAAGCTCCTAGTTTTATATAGCCAGTAGGCATTAAGTGCAACTTGCAGATTTATTCAAGTAAGTGTACAGATGGATTCTCAATTCATAATCTTCCAGTTATCAATATCCTGGGATGAATTTTATTGAGTTTTTCCACTTTCAGCTTTGGGTTTATTTAGGAGGGTGCTGCTTCCATTTTTTGTCAAGCCTTTGTCAATCAGAAATGTCTTCAGTGGAAAAATTAGTATGATGCTAATTGAGGCAAATTAAGCTCCTCTTGATCTTATTTTCTATTTTCTTTTTACTTATCTGGCTAAAAACCATTTGCTTGCTGTCTTTATTTCTCAGATGGTCTTTCAGCAAGTTTCTTTCATCCCTGTAGGCAGAACACACTATGACAGTGCTCTTCACTTCTCATGCTCTGTTTCTGCCCACTTAGTTCTGAGTGATGGTTTTTCCAGTTACATCTGGAGCAGTTTTATTCTGCCCTGACCAGGTGTACAGCTACTAGACTTTGGACTTAAAGAAAACCCCAGCCTGTTTCACAGGGGAGACACTGTGTTTTTCTGTCTAGTTGACTTCTCTGCTGATTTCCCTTTTATTAATTTTTTAAGCACTGTGTTCTTAGATCATCCCCTGACCTGCTTACATGCTTTGGATTATTCTTGTAATATTTTGGACAGCATCAATCACTTCCTTAGACTAATTTCTATTGATTAGCATTTTCTTCCCACTAACAATTAACACCCAACCTAGAACAGGTGTTTTTCTGTCTCTTTGCTGTTTAAAAATGCAGTTATGACCTCCAGAAAATTCTGGTTCCTATCTTTATGTGAGTCATTTATTCCTGACTGGCAGGAGGCTCACTGCTGTCTCATAGAATTGCATCGGTTCCAGTAGTGTCTATCAACCCGGCAGCATTTCCAAGACCTCTAATGTTTCAGAAATGGAATATGTGGATCAAAGTGGACTTCTAGCACTACAGCAGTATGCTTGAAAATTCTTTTCCTGGATTTTTTTTTTCCCTTGATCAGTTCTGTGCAACTCTTGCTTACCAGGGAAGTCTGCCTCTTTGTTAATAGATCATGGAACCCCAGCACTTGACCTTATTTCTGTTGTTCCTGAGATTCTGTGCAGTTCATGTGCTATAGTTATTTTAGTTATTCCACTGTATTTCTTATATCTGTGTAACATTTGATTTGTAAATGTCTTCTAGCTGCTGGAGTTCATTGAATTTATTACTCTGTTTATTGTCCCCTCAAATACCTCTTTTTGAAATGTCCCAGATTAGAAACAGTCCTATCACTGCCTGCCCCTGTCAATTTCTTGCTCTCCTCAGTATCTTTGTTTATTATTTGTGTTTATCCTTGTTTGTCTGGAGTTTTTTCATCTATTCTGGTGCTACAATGGGAGTTTATAGAAGTCTAAAAGTGTATTGTCAGGTACAGCCATGCTTTCACATCAGTAGCTTCTTCTCCTGGTTGGGAATCACGGAATCACAGAATGGTAAAGGTTGGAAGGATCCACTGGTGGGGTCATCCGGAATCTCGAATTTGTGGCAACATGAAGTACATTCAAAGAATTGTTTACTCCTTTTTGGTCAGGTTTCTCTTCAGCCATTGTTGAACACTGTATACGTCATTGGCACCTGGCAGATGTCTCTTGGTTTCTCTGGAACCACAATGCTGACACGCAGACCTGTTTTCCTTTAGTATGTTTTGTAAACTTTGGAACTAAAAGATAAATTACAGCCTGGTCTTCCCAATGGTATTATACTTTTACCAATAAAAGTAAGATATATAATCTTTTTTAATTCAAAGTGCCCCCGAACACAATGAGAAAAAGAGGATTAGACAGGGCACACAGAAAAGTTAACCCACAATAGATGTTTTTCTTAGTGTTTTTCTTATCTCTTCCATAGAACAGACATATCACTTTTCTGACATTTGAAGAGAGAAACAAAATAAACCAGAGAATTGTAAACTGCTGTTTAATAAAAACTAATGGCTCTTATATGAGAGAAGAAGTTCAAGTTTTCTGTTTTCTCTAAACCCAGAGTACTAGGATTTTAATATAAGAAAATGGTGTCAGTGTAATTTTATGCATTGAATATCCCTTGCCAGATAAGTGGCAAATGTAATAGAAGATTTACCTAATTTAAGTGTAAAACCATTCTGTTTCACTCTTGTGTGTTGATTCCATGTATGTTCAGCCCCCCCCCAAAAAAAAGAATAATTTATAATATTGAAAAATCACTTGTTGAATGCTAAAACAGGGAATAGCTCATATTCATGTTTAGCTTCAGGTTTATTTCAGGCTAATATTTATGAGATTTAAGCCATGCATTTTTTTAAAAACCTGTGTATTTTGAAAACATCCATCTGAAGACACATCTTTGTGTCTGACACTGAAATTAAAAAGTCATTAAATTTATTAGAAATTGTTTTGTATAGCAGCTATGCAAATATTTAATTAAGATTTTAATGCGTACAAATCTAACAAATGTAATCTTTCATCAGGAAATTAAAAAAATATTTTGTTGATGGCTTTAAGTACTTGTAGAAGTTATGAAAAATTCCCATTCTTCATTACATTGACTATCTGACTATGCACATAGTATTTTTTGTTCTGTGGAACTTTAGTTGTTGGCTGAAGGCAGGTGAGAAGGATGCATGTTTTCGTCTATTCTACTGATGATTTGCTGTGCTCTGACCTGCAGTTTTCTGCCTGTGGAGGTGACTGTGCACACAAGAATCCTTCCTTCCTACCTGTGCTAACTTAGTGTCATCTTTAAATGAGTTAATTCCCACTGCTTGGAAAGGAGCTTTTGAATGATGAGCCATATTTAGAAACGCACATTCTTCTTATGCAGCATATAATTGAATATCGGCTAAATAAATTATTAATTGCAAGTCTGCCATTTATCGCTGCACAGTGACTCAGCCTGCTGTATGAGTAGATTGAATATACATCTTCATAACACTTTCCCAGACACTTTTAACTTGGACTTGGATCAGCGTGTTCCACAGCTCGTCTAAATCTGCTCATGCACAGCTGATTTACGCCAGCTCTGTCACGGTGTGAGTGAACTGGTGTTCTGATATTGTTACTGTTGTTAGCCAAAAACCCAATCAGATGAAGCATTTTTAATGCCGCTTATCCCTGCCCATAAATTAGTCTAGCAGCTTGCTACTAAAAGTGGCTGTACCCAGCTTACAGTACTGCTCCAAATGTTAGCAGTGCCACTGCTGCAGAAACAAGGCTACTCTGATACAAATATTTCTGGTTTGGATGAGGTTAGGCAAGCTGATGTTTCATTTAAATATTGCAGAGGAAGCAAAGTTCACCAAGCTGTCATATGTGAGCACAAGCAACAGAAAACCTCCTCCTGCTCCCCATCCACCCAGTCAGGTGCTATTTGGTGTGCTGTTGCTGATGCTCTTGGCAGGGATTTAGCAACACTGGGGAACCTTCAGCCCCAGCCAGTGTTGTGGCTGAGAGGTGTGATGGTCGCACCTTCTCATGCCTAGCTGACACAAGCTGAGGTTCTTTCTTGCCAGGGTGCCTTTCCATACTTGGGAAATGGTGACTGATATGAAGAGTCTCTGTGCACTCCAAGAAGCATGTGGGGCAAAGCCTGGAATGTGGGAAGGGCTAGGGAGGGGAGGAGGCCCTTGAAGGAGAGAGCAGACGCTTGGGAAGAGAGCGGGGATTTGAGCATTCGGGTGCCATGTAAAGCGTAGATGCATGTAAAAATAGCAGCAATGTGTCTGGAGTAGGTATTAGTGCCACTGTGGCCATGGCATGCAAGAGCACAGCCCAAAGACACGGGTGGGCTTTGCAATCTGCTCTGTACCGTGGCTCATGGGACCTGTGCTTGCCCCAGCTCCACTGATTTAAAGCCAGCTGGGGGCTGCTGACCTGAGCAGCATTTAGGTAACCAAAATACAAGGTAAACATATGATAAAAACATCGGTAAGAGGGCAAGCAGGATGTACATTGGGTCAGTCAGGGTTTGAAGGGTTAGAAAAGGAAATGTTGAAGTGTAATTTCCTCTGGCTGCCCTTACATGTTGACACGGCTCCTTTGGGAGAGTTCATCGTGCCTGAAGCTGTGCACCCTAAAGGCTTGTCTGCCTGATAATGGAGAACTCTATTCCCACAAAGAACTTGGGGCCAGGAAAAGAGGAAAGTGCACAACACCAGTAAACCCACTCATATTTGTGATATTGATCAGCTGCATATCATCTTGACTTTGGGATGCACCCAGTGTGTATGGTATGAATCCAATTATTCTTGGTGTCTATACACTCAGTTATTTCTTACCAGGGAAATCACTGCATGCTTACACAACATGTACCTGCTCCTCAGAACATACGACGTAATTGAGAGCATTATCTAAAAAAACTAATTAGATGGTTATTTAGACCAGATTTATGGTCTCATAGATTTTATTATAGATGGAAAAGTGTTACGTTCATGTAGCAGTTCTAGTTCACAGTTTTTGATGTGAAATGACCCAAAATATAGCATCATTATACACTAAAAAAAGAACATAAATACAACTTTATTTAATAATGAAGTATATGAATCTCAATATTTCAGAGTAGACCTCATTGTCCACTGGTGTTAAGAATTTTCCTGACCAATGAGTTTCTGTTACATGCTCCTTCCTGCCATGGTGAAATAGAATGACAGTTGTACAGTTTTTGGATTTTTACAAGTGGTTTTGTTTTTCTTTTACACTTAATATTCTCTATGTTAAGAAGTATTACAGTGTTACTTTTAATAATATTATTGTTATTTCTAAAACAACATCTGCAAGCATCCTCGGGAAGGCATCGATGTCTGGTGCATTGCCAGTTTTGTTTAATGATTTCTTTTTGCAGCTTCATTCTGTTTGATGATTGTCAAGCAAGCTTTCAGCATTAGTTTTGTCTCTGACTGGGGTGTACACTACGGACAAAACATAAACCCTTTACCTGTTAAGATAGCTATTGAGACTCAGACTTCTTAGTTTTGCAGAGCTGGTAAAGGTTTCCTCTAAACTTTGGTGCTTTCTTTCTCAGGTGCTGAGGTTGTTTGCCAGTGCTTTGCCCAGGCCCTATGGGGGCCAGCATTGGACTGGAGGTGTCTGAATGCCCCAGGGATGCTGTGCCATGGCTGAGGGTTGAACGCTAAAAGGAAGCCATCCAAGATCCTCATCTCTCTGAGCTCCACGGCTTGGAGGGAGAATTCTGTCAGAGGAAGTGGGCTCACTGCAAAGGGATCATGGCTTCGTCCCGACTAGTGACAAGATCTAGAGACATTGCCAATGTCATGCAACGGCTTCAAGGTAAGTGACTGAATTGGGCTGGCGCTCTCTGCCATGCCCTTATAAATGGAGGTTCCTATTCTTTTCTGTACTGGACTGTCAGAACAATATTTCTAAAGTTTAGTGACTTTTCTAAACTTATTTATTGGAAAGTACTTCTCGTATATCTAAAGGGCTGTGATTATTCGAGTCCTTTGGCATTGCATTAATGGTGTTTAAAAGCGGTTGCCATGAACTTGGCTCCATGGGACAGTACACTGAGTTGGATTATGAGACTTTGGTTCTGTTTCCCCTGTGTTACCTGATGAGTGCATTAGTTTCCTCATAGAAAAAATCCATATATCCATCCTTTTCTCAACTCCTAAGTCAACTGGTAGATCTTTTATGTTGCTAAACTAGTGTTTATTACTTTAGCAATGAGAACAGTACTTTATTATATGGTTAAGCATGGAAGAATTCATAGCTCAGTGAGCTTATTATTAGTCCTCAAGTTGATGACCTTTTAGATAACACATCACATGATGCCTTTGTAATATTCATTGATTATATTCTTGTAATATAACATTACTAAATAAACTTACTGTCTTTTTTTAGAAGTTATACACCTAACTGCTTCTGCTAAAAGCTTGCATTTTTAGAATGATTTTTGTTCAAATTATGATATTGACTAGAAACAAATTAACAGTGCTGCTGTAGATTTCATTCCCATTTACTTTTGAACTTGATCATAAATCCCTGGCCACCTACTTTCCTCTACAGACCAGTTTCCACTGGCTTCAACCAAAGTTTATATGTACAGGACTCTTGATATCCCCTTCTGCATCTTCTAAAGCTGGAAGCCTAATCTTCTTGTGGCTTTTCCTTCCATTTATTGTTTTCCAGTTCGGAATATCTGAACTTAGCTTCCCAGCTACCAGCTACAACTAGCACTAATAATTTCTGTGTAGCCTCAGTAGATAAATGGAAGAATAAATAAAGATGCAGGGTCTGTCCTATTTAGACCTGCTACAGCATTTCATCAATTCCAAAATGGTTCTGCTTGATTTTCCTCAGCCTTTTGTACATTTACTACATGTTCCCATGCTATTTTTATATCTTCCAGTTCTTAGGCCACAATCTTGGACAATGGCTGTTCAAAGTGCCCACAAACATAGAGTGAGGAAATATTTCATGCTCAGGGGATTTTTGGTTTGAACATTAGACTAAGACAATCCAGGCAGATTTGAATGAGACTGTGCAAGGGCACAGTGAGGCAGCCTTGCCCACAGAACAGGCAGGGGTCTCAGGACATGGCATGTGTATATCACAGGATTTTGCATATTTGTAAGAACTCATGTTCATAGTAAGTATTCCAGAAAAAAACTATTGAGACATTTGAAGCAAGAAATGAAATATTTATGAAACTATGAGACCTTCTGAGGAATATGAAGAAATGCAAGAAATGACAGACGTACTCAAAGGTTATGGAGACATATTACAAAGGAAAGCATCAGGGAGCTGAGCTGTGTTCAGGGAGGAGTATCCCAGCTAGCACTCAGAAGCATCGTATAAGGAGGATGTTGCAGGAGGTATTTACAGACTGTGGTGACTATTAATTATCAGACCGTTATGTGCTAACTTTCTAAACATCTGTAAAGCTGTTGCTGACAAAATGGCTGTTCTGTCTATTTGAACTTTGGGTTTCTTCATTTTTATGTATTTGGCTTTGCTGAAATCTGATACATAGTTCAGTCTGCTATAATGTTTTTGTATTATTTTATTTTTGGAAATTAAGCAAAAATAATTTCTTGAATTCTGAAGTGAAGACATTTTAAAAGGACATGTATGAACTAAATGGAAATCTGGCATTGCATGTTAATTTGAAGTCATACCTGTAACTGGATTCTTTGCTTCACAGATGAAATCAGCTCAGCTTGGTATTGATGGGATCTGAGTTTTGCTGCAGATACACTATTTCAATAAATCACCTGTGCCAAAGCTAGAGTGCTTGGAGCCTAAATCTTTTTTTAGTCTGTAGTTCTGCATTATGGATGAGCAGGCAATCTGCACTGCGACTACCTAAGCCCTTGTGTATTAAGGTTGCTCTACCTTTCAGAAATTATAGTCAGCTGAAATAGGAGTAGATGGGCATAGGAGCACAGAGATATTTCTTGGTGTGTTTGCATGGCAGCCCAGAATCAGTGCAGAGCTGGGTGAGCAGTTCAAGGTGAGAGTGCAATGGGCAGCACCCAAGGTGTAACAGGAATGGCAATGGTTTGTTGGATCCTCAGTCAGTGCTGAGCTGCAGTTGTGCTTTGCAACACCTGGTTTTGTACCTGGCTGTAAGCTGAGGCAGGAGAGCTCTTGTGTGATACTGTTTGAACAATGCTGCAAGATGTCAGTGTGGAAATTCATCAGCATTGAGGGTGAGGTAAAGCAAGCTGTGCTCCCTCCTCCACATTGTTCTCATATTTGCCTCACGGGTTTCCAGTGAGTTTGTGGTGGGAGAGCGTAGGAAATACCAGAAAAATACCACTCTTCACTGGGATTCTCAACACCAGTTCTGAAATATCTGCTGTACTTACTTTTAGTGAATGCAATTACATATGCTTTCCTAAAATCTGCCAGAGAACAAAGTTGATTCTGTGTTGGCTGGTTTTTTGTTTGTTTGTTTGCTTGTTTGGGTTTTTCAATAAAAATACCTTTGGTAATTGTGACACTGGCAATACACTCTGTACCAATGTATAGAGTTTTTTGATTGCATATCACTGGCCCAGAAATCCACCTGGGGCAAACAGCCATAGGGATGTGCAATGTACTGGGCTCTGGGCTTGTATGCAGGTGTACATAGAACCTGTGATATCTCGTGGGGCCCAGGCAAAGGCGTGTTGCAGTATGGCTCTCTCTGCTCAGAAGAATGGAGTCTCTACTCCTTTAGTCTGTGCCAGGAAGGGCACAGGAGAGAGGTGAGCACTGAGGACAAGATATACCATCTCTAACTTAATCACCCCTGTAATAAATATTGAGACACAGGGCTGTTCATTATCGCTCAGTCTGCACTCAGGGGAGAGAGACGCCTCTCCAGAAGGATTATGATCCCCTGCCACTTGAATTTTAATTAATAAGGGTATGTCTTTTAAGCAAAAATAATCCTTACTTCTATATTTTAGTTCTGAATTCTGAATTTTATAACATATGTAATAGGCAAAGGTTGCAGAAACGAGTGGCCTTATCACTTTAGATGGAGAGGGGGGAGTTGGCTCTAAGGAAAGGTTAATCATAATTAGGAAGTTGGGTATAAATCCTCAGAAGTCTTAGGTGCCCTCTGTCTCACTTTTGCTAGACACATGCCCTTAGCTGCAGGTAGCACTTTTCCACTGGTTTCTGCTTGCTGCTTATCCTTCCCTCAGTGCTGCTTATCCTTCCCTCAGTGCTTGCTCGAAGGGTGCTTGCCCTGCTGGGTGCTCATGGGCTGCCAGCTCTGTCCCGCCTGAGTCAGGCAAGTTGGGCAACCCTCAGGGACTGGAAGGTTGTTGTGACTGCCACAAGAGCTAATGCAACCTAAGGCAGATGTTTCAGAAGGGTATAATAATTTTCTTCAAGTGCCTCTCCTCCTTGCTGCAGGGAGAGACAAGAGGATACAGAGGCAACACCTGATTTTTTAATTGCTGAATTTAAGCATGAGGAGCCCAATCTCATGCTACTGCAGAATGAACTGATGACATCCTTCCATGTAATTGCCTTTGCACAATTTATTTCTTGCTAGTTCAAAGTTTTGTACAGTACTTTATGCTTCCTAGTTGTTCATATTATAAAAGCATCCATAAAACCTGAGCAGAACTGGTATACACCATCAATGTGGGTTAAATTCCTGGGATTGTCTTTTGGATTACTCTGGTAATTAAAGCCAGTTGGCACAAAAGCACTGCTCCTTAGCCTACAGGAAGTGCAAATTTCACTGGTGTTATAACTGTACACTAAAGACTCTTAAAACATTTTTGATAGCTACAGATATCAAAGCAAAGAGTGTTGGAAGGCATGTTAGCAAATCTCTTACAGATTTGCAATCTCTGCTGTCATGAAATTCAGTCTTTCCCGCTACTATGCACTGTTACAGGCAAACTGCAGTCATGCTCATGCTGTTCTGAAGAAAAAAACCCTGAAAGAAATGTCCCATTTGTCCCATTCCTCAGGACCTTGTTGTTCCTGCATGCTGACTTGGCATACATCACCTTACAAGCCGTCTCTTACTGGCTTGTAAGGTGATGTTGAACAGCCACTGTACCATATTATTACTGCAGGCTTTTCTCATTCCCAATTTTCCATTCCTCCATATTTTTTCTTTTCAACTTCTCATTTAGGAGCCTGTTCTGAATGAAGACTTCTGAGTGTCCTTGTGTTCATTATTGAGTGGTCCATTTAGTAAAACAGGACTTTTTTTCCTTTTCTATAGTGGATCACCAAAAACTCAGTCTGCACTACAATTTAAATATATATGCCACCCAAATTAGGTTGCTGTGGTATAACTGGTATTTTGAGACTCTTACCTACTTTAACTCTGTGCAGTAAAGCCAGTTCTAGAGTGTACAAAGTACTACAGTTTAAACAATATAATGTTACAAGGCAATAACATCGTTGTCTTAAAAAAAAAACCTCTACAAATTATATGGAGGCATAAAAAATTCTTTTCAATCTTCCATTTGTTCTGGATTGCACCACTGTTTTTATTAGGCTCTTAAACTAACTTGTTGTGGGTATTTGGGAGTTTTGTAAACTCACTGTATATAGACACTTAATTGTGTAGGAAAAGCTAAGGCGGGAAAGCAATCAACATGGTCATGCATGAAGACCTCCTGTGCTGGAAAGGAGACATTGTTTTAGTAACACTCCTACACTCCTGTAAAGCATCAGTACAAACAGGCCAAATTAGCTTCAAGCCCAGTCCTTGTTTCATTTAAAATTACGTACAACTGACTGTCGTGTAGTTTTATGCCTTCCTTACATTAGCACTATTCACAGAATGTTGTGGGTTGGTTTTTCTTCTGAATTGTCCTTCCTTCCTTCCTTCCGCACCATTCCTTCCGCACCATTCCTTCCTTCCGCACCATTCCTTCCTTCCTTCCTTCCTTCTGCACCATTCCTTCCTTCCTTCCTTCCACACCATTCCTTCCTTCCTTCCTTCCACACCATTCCTTCCTTCCTTCCTTCCTTCCTTCCCCCCGTCCTCTTCTGCTTACGTTTTGGCTCTTCTTTTCCTTCCTTTTACATCCTAACATTTCTTTTCCACACCAGTAGCCATTAACTAAACAGTACATTTCTTTCTGTTTAGCTGCTAGTCACTTTGTTAATATGTACCTTTGCTGGTGTTTTCCTTTGTTTTTCTCTCTAAGTCAACACTGCCAAGACCCACAATTTAATATTAAGCTAAGGTGATTTAACAGATAGCTGCTACTGAAAAATACCTTGCTTCACGGCATGTACATTCCAAACTTTGTTTTCACCAGTACTTTTCTTACCTCAGACCCGAACCAGCTGAGAATTGGTTTGTAGAGGCTGAGTGAGAAAGAGGCTTTTTCCTGGGAATAAGGCAGTGTCGCCCCTTTCAGTGCCATTTACCATTTTATTGTTTGCAAAACCGAAGTGCAAGATCGTGTTTGTAAATATAAGCAAAATCGAAAAGGTGTGCTTGATCAGGAAGGGTGTGCTGCGCATCTCTGCACTGTTGAGTTTCATCCCCATATTACAAACACCGCTCTGGTCAAGGTTTCCTTCTCTCCAGTTTGTTTGTGTATTCTGTAGTCCTGCTGATGCCTTTTCTTTGCTTTCACTATCTAAAATGGCCCAGTTTGATTCCTGCATCTTGGATTTTTCTTGAATTACAGAACATGCCAATGTAAGTTACTAGTCTGTCAGGTGAGAAAATCTTGTATCTAAGGCAATTCATTACTCACTGGCAGTGTGTTAAGGGAAAATAAACACTTTTGGCTCTATTGACCTGTATAGACTGTATGATTTGAAGGTCAAGTAAATCTAAATGATGAATTGGGAATCTGAATAACATTACAGCCCATATGTGACTTAAGAGGAAGTCAAGAAGGATTTCAATCTCTTTTTAATTATTTTTCAAGTGTGAGAAAAGTTAAGTTAATACTATTTCAGAACAAAATGCTGAAATTTAAGGTTTATGTGTGAAGGTTATGACAGCTGGAAAAAAATGTCATCATAACTGAAAAGAAGGTCATTAAAGGGTGAAAACAAAGATGAAAGAGATCAAGTTTTTCATTTACTACAACAAAAATGTGTGAAAGGATAGTCTGTACCTGGGGACATTCAAGTTAAATATTACTTAATATTTGCTAAGGAAAGTTACTATGGCATGCTGTAAAATCACCATTTTAAGAAGTATTTATTTTGGTTTATAGATATGCAAACAGGTCCAGTGACAATCCACAATCCATTTCAGGTTTTTTCTGACCCACGTATGTGATAGTAATAATCTGATGTATTGCTTGTAAAGAGAAGTTCTGAACTACCTGTAGGTATTGCAAAAACATGGGGGGAAGGATATGATCAAAATATTTCAATAATAGCACAAATGACTAAAGTAGGAACTGAATTTAGGTATCATGTTGTATTAGAATGTTTTGTCATATAGTTAGACTGTTTTGACATATGGTGCAATAAGTGTCTCAGTGGAAAAAACCATATGCTGCCTTTTTTTTTTTTTTTTAATTGCAGTTAGCTTTCACTTTGTGTTCTCTTCAATGAGAACAGTCCTGGGGCAGTATGTCAAATGCAGAATATATTTTAGTGAGTCATGGTCGTATAATTTTATTTTTAGATGGTTTTTCATCATTAACAAATTTCAAGTTAGTGATTTTGAAAACATTTTTAGAAAAATTTTTAAAGTTAATATTGCCATCTCATTACTTACACTTTTTCTACTGTTTTTGACCACAAAATAACAATGTAAGCAACGTATTCCTACTTACATTTTTTTCTTGTTTTTACTTTTGGTGATCACAGTAGAGTTTCCACAGGTTAGTAAACTACTCTGTGCTGCTCTTTCCACTTGGTTAGTCAACCAGGGTACATAAAAAGCACTAAAACTCACATAGATGATATAAATTGCAAATATATATTTGCATTTGAGCTGCTTTTTAAGAAAAAAACAACATATTTTTCAGTTTCCATCTGGGATAAAGTATGTATTTAGGGCAGAAAATGGCTGACATGGTAGTGTCTCACACTGCGATTGCTTTCATTTGGATGTGAAGAAACAGTTCAGAAATTGAAATTCTTCTCATATGCTACTATTAAAACACTGACAGGAGTTGTTACACAAAATGTAGGAGGCAAAATGCAAGAGCAAGATATTCCTTGGACATTTTTATAGACAGTGGTTAAAAATGCTGCATCTTAAATATAGCAGATATCCATAACATGTCAGGCAAGTTGTGTTTTTCGTGAACCTGTCTTCAGCAGTTCCATGCTGCTCACTATGATTTGACAAGTTTGTATGTAGGCATCCACACTGCAGCTGTTTAATCCTGGTTGTGATAAAGGGTTATCTGAGGCTCAAAAACTGTTTTCAGTTAAGATTTTGTCTCAAAATAACATCTGCCATATTTGTTACTGGTGTGAAAAGAGAGATATTTCAAGAAGTCTAAATAGGGACAATTATGTGTCAATTTTGATGGTTTAGTGAAGATAAAGATTTTGAGACGGCAAATACTGCAGTGACTATTTTTAAGAGTGCCCGCTCCATTCTGACAGGCTGCTAGACAGTTGTTTTAGTGATAGCTTTGGGTTGGGGGTATCAGGAAGCAGAATTTCTTCAAAATGTTTTTGCTGACCTGTTCTTATGCAGGTTAGACAATTTGTCAATTGTCTTTTCTTTGATTTTCTATTACCATTATGTATACTGCAGGCTTGAAAAGTTAAATTTTGTCTCATCAGAGCTGTGCTGTAGTACCTTCCTACAATATATTTTGGTGTGTTACTACATTTGAACATAGCTTGTTGTCACCTCCCTTTAGGAATGCCACATCTGTTGTTTTTAATACTAGAAGAACTGAAAAATGCAGGAGGACATGCCTCTTGTCCCTTGTTACTAATTAATAGGGATTAAAGTACTTTTATAGAAGAACTACTGCTGATCATGATTCTATACTGATGTAGAGACTTCTGTAACATCAAGGCAAAATATTTCAATGAGAAAGTTCTCAATTTTTTACAGTTTTGATGTAACCATGTTTTAACCATTTGTAGAACTCAGAAGCTTCATCATCTTTATTTATCAGGATGCCAATATACTTCAGAGAATATACTTGCAGGTAGAAGAAAACACATAGATGAAAAATAACACCTAGCAATTATTAGCAATTTATTCCACAGGCTTTTTTATAGAATGCCATTTTTATTTTGCACTTTAGACTTCATTTGCTTAAAAATATCCTTGTTTCTGCCACAAAGCTTCTCCTTGTGACTCATATCACTGAGTTCTAATTTTAGAGTCACACTGAGATTTTTTAGTTGGCAGTTGTATGTATCCAAGCGAATTGTCTGTTACTGGGTGCAAGAAAACAGGCTACTTGTTCTGTCTTTCATCCAAGATGAGATGGAGCTTTATAGGGGAAGTGTCAATGACTTATTAAGAATCCAATAGTCTGTTAGGAAAGAAAGAAAAAAAGAAAGAAAGAAAAGAAAGAGAGAGAGAAAGACAACCCACCAAAACCCCCATCTCTAGCTCTTTGGAATTTGTATCTCCATGGTAAACTAAAAAGAGATGTTTGAAATATATTTTTATATTTTACAAGAAGTTATAACTGACTACTTAATTGCACAGCTATTTTTTATATCCAAATTCTGATTGTCAGTATTTGGGGGTGTGAGTTTCATCATTCTCATTTGTTAGCAGACTTTAAATTGGGGCTGCTCTGTGTGTAATGTTCTTTGAAGAACGGGTGCAAAGAAATTGGGGATAACATTTAAAAACTAGCCTCCATCCTATACGCTGAAATAGATCCTGGCTATTTCAAGTTCTCAGTGATGATTTTAATTCAATAACAGAACTGTTAGGGAACTAGCAGAAAAGCAGCTTGATGTTTCAGGATAAGCAGCCTCCAGGTATTCATGTAAGGAGGAATAATGCTGAGTTACTACACAGTGAGGACAGTTCCTGGACTCCAGCTCATCCCCAGCACAGCTTGCCTGGGGGCCAAGAGCTCATACCTTAACCTGCTCTCCTCTCTCTCTCTGGCTTATCTGCCTTTTGTGCTTTCCCTGCTGAGGAGTCGTTGTTAACGGAGGACATTGTGAAATACATTCTGGAGCTTCATTACATGAGCATAAACATTAACGCGTTAAGCGATGTCATTTGTGAAGATTCCTTTACTGTAATTTCACTAGATTTTATGTAATTACTTTTCAGTATTTGTTACATTGTCTTTTATGCTTTTAAGAGGATTATGCCCTCGCTGATGTACATTGATTTAAGTGACTATGGAGAATGTATGTAATCTCTTTGTAACGCTGTTAGGCTTGTGACACAGCCCTGCAAAACCTGTAAATCTCCAAGCTAAAGACTTGTATTCACCCAGATAAGAAATACATCTAGAACATTTAATAGCACCTTGTATCTGCATAGCCATTGCTGCAGAACAGAGTTGTGCTTTAGTTTATCCGAATCACTGAGCTGCTTTAGCTATGCCAGTATAATTCTGGGAAAATTCATCACCCTCTGGCAGAGATGCCAAAGGCCTGAACAAGTGTAGTAGACAATTCCCATGCTTTTTGCACTTTGCTGTTAGGGGCCAGCAGCTTCTGTATCTCATCATTACTGCCTGTGCTGCCTCCAGAAGCTTGCTTGGGAGTCACCATCGATGCCCCTGGGTACGCACAGCTTCCTCACTGGACACTGTGGACTGTCTGTAAGACTTTACTTAAGGTGCTATTGCGAGAAAGCCTCAGACCTTGTCAATGCAGCAGCTGTTCTGTAAAGACTTTATCTTAAGCTCATTAAAACAAAGGAAAAATCTTCTTTCCATAAGGTGAACGGAATGAACTACAACAGCAATTGTAGATGAAGAGTATTACTGTTAGCTTTCCGGTCTTCGAGGGAAAAAAAACTTCACATGCAAGAGCACAGTATTCAAGGTGATTTGAGGCCAAACTAGTATAGCAAAGCAGAATATTTACTTGCTTACAGTGACTTATATATTAACCAAAAAAAAAAAAAAGAAAAAAAATCTTGCTTAGGAATGGAGCTTGTAGTCCTTAGATTTGTCTTTTATAAGAAATTATGGTTATTTGTAGTAAGCTCACTTTTGGACTGCGCTTTCATTCTCCCAAGGAAATTAAAGTAAATTATTATTACAATTGAGCCTATGTAAAGACCTATTCTGTTTGTTTTGGCCAGGGTTTCTGTTTCATTGTCTCATTTGCCAAGAAATCCCTTGGCTTCTCTAAGTCCATGTGTGTGGTGCAGCCATTCCCAGATCTGAGGCTGCAGACTGACACTGGCTTGTACAAGACAATACAGATGAATTTTCTCTTATAATTGACTCCTAAAAAAAGAGAAAAAAAATAGAAAAAAACACCCCAGCCTTTTTAGGCCATCTGGGTAATCCAGAAACATCATGTGGTTTTTCAGGAGAGAATCAAGAGTC
This sequence comes from Origma solitaria, assembly GCA_013397895.1. NCBI lineage: Eukaryota > Metazoa > Chordata > Aves > Passeriformes > Acanthizidae > Origma > Origma solitaria. The sequence continues at coordinate 122,333 of VZRL01005209.1, read as the reverse complement.
AGCATCACCAGTTACAGCAGTTATGAGCCAGCTGTACCAGCCCAGTGATTCTCTGCTGGGAGCTGAGTGCTGTTTTGCAGCCTGGACATTGCTATTCCTTTCACTCACAGGGGAACCTGATGTGCCTTGCTACAGTTAGGACAAGACGTACCTTTTAATGGAAGTCACAAAGCTTGAGCTCCCATCCAAATGAGGAGAGAAGTGTTGGGAATGGACTCTTCACTCAAATTTGTAGCCCAGCTGGCATTTTTCCTCCATTGCACTGTATTGTCAAAGAAGCTCAGACTATGGTGGTGAGGCAGTTCTTAAATCAGCCAAAAGTCAAGTTTGTGGACAGGAGAGACAGAGCTGGGACTATCCAATGATCAATCACAAATCAGTGAAAAAAAAAAGTGATCAAGTCACTTTGTTATCAGAGGTCTCCAGGCATAGAGGTTTGTTAGCAGATGTGATTTGAAGTAATAAAACACTGGTTTGAGACTCATTAGACAGGACATAAGGCTAATTAATCTGGATTTCTGGCTGCTTTGCATTATTGAAGTTGTGCATTGCAGGAAGAATAAGATTTGAAAAGGCATTCAGGCACCTGGACATAGATATTGCCACAAAAGGCACGATGTGCATTTTTTCAATACCTCCTTAGATGCCTTATTCAATTTCAAAGACTTGAGTACTTTATAATCCCATCCATGAACAAACAAATAAAATGGGTTAAAAATCTTCAATGAGATTGCATTGAGATTCTAGCTAACATTAGGAAATTATAAATTTATTAATTGTAAATGTATTTAGTACCCTAAACATAGTTAATATTTCTAAACCTAAATTCTTATTTATCAGCAGTTGTGAGCTAAAGTCAGTGGGCTGTCCTGGAACTACTAATTTTGCATTTTAGTTTCACTTCAAAAGTGAAGCCATGTGACCACCTTGTTTACATTTCTAAAATACATTTTCATCCTACCAAAAAATGATAGCCTTATTGAAAGCTTTGTATTGATTGCTGCTTTTTCATTCAAATGAAATCATTCTTGAATAAAAAGCCTTAAACCTTGCTGTGAGTATTGTACTTTCTACTTCCCAAAGAGACTTGAGATAATTTGGATTTTTTTTTTTTTTTTTCCTGGCTGACTGACTCTCTCAGGAGCAGAAAATCTGCTGCTTCTGCATTGCAATGTATCACAGAAAGGAGTTTAATTGTATAATCTGCTTTCTTGGTCTTGCTTTCCAGAATGGCCTTTTGTTTGGTCACTTTGGTGAGCTTGTTCAAAGCCTTGTTGCATAATTCTTCTTCTTTCATAATCCTGAGCCTGCATTTTCATTTGTGTGGTTAGTAAGAGAGCTGGAGGTGTGATCAGCTGCCAGAAATGATTTGAATAAATGAAAGGAATCATGAACAGTTAATTGTTGTGTTTACAGCTGGTTTCTAAGAGACTAATAGCTCAGGCTTACTGTTTCTGTGTGTTTGTATTTGAGATCTTGGGCACATTTAAATCCTTTGTTCCCTGGGGACACTTGTATCTGCACAAAAAAAATTACACTTTATATTTATCAGTAAGAAGCCATCAGTTTTGAATAGAAAATTACATCCATTTATGACTGAGATTAAATAATGGCATGCCATTGTGCTAATTCTAACTGGTCAAGGTGGTTTTTTTGTTGGTTTTTTTGGTTGGTTGGTTGGTTTGGTTTGTTCTTTGGTTGGCTTTAGAAACAGGTATGCAAATATGTAATGAAGTAGCACATTTTGACCTGTGAGAGAGGTAAAGACAGTATCACTCACTGGGTTGGAAGTGAAACAGAGAAAGGTCTCATTCTCACAAACTGCTAAGGAAGTGTAGGATGTAATGTGGCTTTTACTGCAGTCAGGAAGAATAAATCAGTTCCTAAAACTACTAACTGGTTAAGTAGCAGCATGGTTCTACAAATCAGGTGCACGTCTATCTACCGAAAGAAATCAGCTCCACATGTATGTACTGGTAGTTACAAGTAGTTATTTCTGTTTATTGTTAATAGTTGGTTGTTCCTGTTGAAGGGCTGAAATAGCAGGAACTGTGTTGTCAGGAGCAAAAAGTACCTCAAAATTTGGCTTACCAACTATGACTTACACATTGAGCAGCATATTTGAAAAGTCTCATTGTAAGTTTCACCAGGATATTTTCTTCATGTTTTCTACACTATTATATGTTAGTAGCCTTGAAAGTTAGTAAACTTGAAAATTTTACAGGCTGCAGTACTTAAAAAAAAAAAAATTACTTTTGCCATAGTTAAAATGCCAAACCTCAGAGCTGCAAATGTGCAGCTATTTCAGACAACAGGTATAGACAACAGACAATAGGCAATACAATGAGTGTTCTCCAACTGAAACACTAATTGCCTCTAGATATTTATTTTGAATGAGGCCAAACCTGGAATCAATGTTCAGTGGCATCATTAATTAACATAACATTAGTTACAGTGGTTAAGGTGTTCAGATTATTCTCATAGGCTTATGATGAAGTTTAAAAGTACCAAGCTGAATTATAGTAATGTCATAGCAAATTTAAAAAAAAAAATTAAAAAATAATAAACAGGCTTACATGAAAATGTCCATTGAATTTTCTTGGTAGGGAAGGAAAAGATTGGAGTTGATTGATCAAAATTCTCAACAGTTGGCTACTTCTTGTTGCCAAAGGAGAACGTAAAACACAGAGCTGAGTGGAAGATTAAACAGCCTTTAAGTGATCACACACACACACACACATCTTGTAATGCTTTCCTTGCATCTATGAGCAAGATAAACTTGTAATTAAAAGTTAGATAGAAAGCTCTGAATAATTTACTTTCAAGGAAACAGAACAATCTAGCAGATAGGAATACACACAGAAGTGAAAGAAAAAGGGAAAGTGAAAGGAACCCATATAGGTTTCTGATAGGTAGAAATGTTAAAAAAAATTACTGAGGAAAGAAGATTGGATGTTGAGAAGAGCAGTAACCTTGCCTGGAGAAACAAAAAGGGAGAGAAGCTGCTTTACATCTCTGAGCAAGTTTCAACTGTATTATTGTTTGTGAACTGTCTCAGACTTAATTAACATCTAAGAGCATGTTTCAAAATCCTTACATGCAAAAAAGAGATGTCTTTCATCTGAATTGCTAATTTTAGTTCTGAAAACAATCAAAATGTCAATACTACCATTGCCTGCTTGCTCGCTATCAAGACTTGGCTGTTTGCTAATTACTAGGTGACAGGTGGATGCTGAGCTGTGCTTCCCTGATCCTGCAGCATTCTCTTACACTTGCCCTGGCAACATCAAGAACTGTTCATTACTCTGATATACAGAACTACCTCTATTTCTTCTCTCTTCCTGAGAGATGGATCTCGTTTTGTGGGTGATTACTTCAGTTTCCAAATAATTTAAAGCCCTGAGCCCATGTAATTAGAGTAGTTTCCTAATAGTCAATTGTTACCCTCTGGTTTTCTCTGGCCTCTGTTACTAAAATCTGTTGTTTGGATTCCTTTACACTCTAAGAACTTCCAATTTAATTGCATCTTTTACTAATAATTGCCTTAGATGAGAGCAATTTATTTTAGTATTATCTGTATTTCAACTTTTTTTTTCCATTTTTGCTGGAGAACCAGAAAGAATTAAAAGCTTGTTAATAGCTAATTTGCATATAATTAAGAATGTGCAGTAGTTATTGGTTCAGATTTATTGATAGACATCATCCTCTTGATTTATAGGCATTGTAATATAGATTTATATTCTGGCATAGAAATGTTTAACTTGAGATGCTGAGAAATAAAGATGCAACTCAATAGTTTGTCACTGAAACCATATGCTGCATTTACATGACCTCTTTCACTCTGTCTCAAATCAGTGCTACAGGATGCTGATCATCTGTTCTCCAGAAATTTTTTTTTTTTTTTTTTTGCCTGTGACTGGACAGAATTGGTGGCTGATCGCCAGCAATGCTGGACATAAGCTGCTTTGGCAGATTTACCCTTTTAAAACTGTGCTTTTTTTGCAGGGAAAATTGTCTCCTTTCCCATGTACAGGAAAAAGCAAAACAAAAGGGAAAAAAAAACCCCTTCAGAATAAGACTGAGATATATCTAATGCTAAAAAGTCACTATGGCAAATGAATACTAAGTTTAGTATTTTTAAGTTCACTAGGTCTCTGTAGTCACAGTGAGGACTGAATGTGACCAATAAAGACAAAATCAGATTAAGTTGTTGGGTAGTGATATAATGTATAATCTAATAATCTAATTTCTCTATTTTCCCTTTTTCCACCCATTTTAGCATTCAAATTAAGAGAATGTATGCATCTGAACTTTTTTCTGTAGCTGAGACTCAAATACAGATTGAAAATGCAGTCTTTATGCTAGCATAAGCCTCTTTCTTGCTTTAAGGAAAACACGCATGCCTTGAAGCCAGTGTGTCGCCCTTGAGGAAGAGCTAGGCAGACGGAGACAGACACTTTTGGGGAACCTAACACAAGATGCACCAGAGAAGACTGTGACCTGAACTGAAAGAAATCATAACTGTGAAGCCAGGGGACTCTGTCCTGATCACCTACATTATTTAAGAATCGATTCCTGAGTGATAATGTGCCTCATGTGACCCCATAAAAGTGAGAAGTAGAGTAGAAAAGGGCACAGGGAATCTCTTCTCCATTTGCAAATTTTATCACAGTGATTAATTTTGCATGGAACTCTGTGTGTGTGTGTGTAGGTGAAAAAGCGAACACATAAGGACATAAAAGAGGAAGTTGTCCGAATGAATAAGTTCCTCTTACCTCCTCGGATAAGCAGTTTGCAAGTCAAGATTGCCTAAAATAGCAAACTTGAAGAAATTACTGTAGCTTCCCTGTTCGAAGGCAGCACCTCTCAACAAGAGACTTAGGGGCTCCACATACAATGAAACCATACTGGGGGAGAAAGGATTTCAAAGTATGACTTCATGTTCTACAGGCTGCATGCACTCCTTGTTGGCAGGAGTTTGTATGGAGGGGAATCGGGAAGAGATATCTTTGCTTTGTTTACCCTCTGCTAATCAGGTTTCAGAGCATCTTAAATATTGAAATTTGCATATGATATGACTTGTTAATATGAATACTTTGCCCTTGGGCATTTATTTCAACAAGTCTTGGGCTCCTGGTGGCTACTTTCAGATCTTCAGTCTGGATTCAACCCCTTTGCAGTGCAAAGTCGGAGATTTGGTCTAATAAATCATATGTAAATCTATGTGTATAAACACAAATACAAACATAGTAAAGCAATATTAATTAGTAATTAATTAGTAAAGTAGATATTTCAGGTCCAGTTGATCAAATTATTATCTAAACAAAAATGCTTACTATATCCCAAACATAAAAGAATAGTCCTTAATGGAGTACGTGGGTCATTATCTAATTGGCAAAGCCTGAACACAGCAAATGTAGAAGTGCTGCTGTATGATTAAAGTAAGTATTAAAACCAATTGAAAACATCCTTTTATTGCTTTTCAGGAAATAGAGCACTGCTGACAAGGAACACAAACATATTCATATCAGTTTGTTTCAATTGTATGATCCCCATTACCATGTTATTTCAGTTTCTCCGAATTTTTAAGGTGTTTATCTTTACAGCATCCCTGCTTGAAAGGCAAATCACCTTTTCTCACATTTGTGCAGTAAAGATGCTCTAGACCTGCTTACAAGCATATTAAATACGAGAGGTGCAGGCAGAAGCTAAGTACCTGTAACTTCAAATTTCCATGGTTTTCTATAATTATTATGTAATAATTATGACTGAGAAATAAACGGTGAAAACATTTCTGTATTCACCTTGCATCTCTCATACAGTAACATGCGGTGGCATATAATTTAAAAAAATCCAACCAAATAAAATTATTGGGAAGTAATATGCCATAAAGAACCTAATAGCCTCACAGATCATAAACACTTAACTGTGGAAAAGGCACTGACCCTTCTCCTGCTTCAACGAGAGTTGTAAGTGAGGTCATAGCTGGCCTTTCCAGTCCCCATGGTACTCCACCCATACGTTGTTTTCATGAAGAACTTGAAATCATGTCAAAAACATCAGAAGGAAATAACGTTTGTGTTGAATTTATGTTTGGATTGTTGTTTGTTTTCTTGGAAGGAGGTTGTTCTTCAGACGGTAGTTATTTTTAGTGCCTCTGAAACTGAAAGACAGCGAATGCAGGACGGAGCCAGGAAAGCTGTGAGCAAATGTAGTATTGCTGAAAACTTGCAGACCAGAATAACTTAGTTGCCTTTGTCCTAAGCACCACCTATTCTGGACATTGGCTTCATTTAAAACAAAAAAGTCCTATTGTTGGGAGATTGTGATGTGGGTGTGTGGTTTTTCTACAATAGGTCATAAATTACTGTTTTCTGTGACCTAATGCAAGTGTAACTGTGGCTCTCTACCCCTATTTAAAAATATCAAATTCTGTCCTGTTAGAGAGCCCTATTTTCTATATGAATTGAAAAAATTAGGCCTCAAGATAATTTAACAGGGCTACTGAGTTCTTACAGTATTTTAAAAACTTTTATGGCATGCTACACAGTTCAAAATTGTTTATTTTTTTTATACTAGCCTGATATAATTTAGGCTTCATAGCTGCTGTAAAGTTCTCAGTATAAAAAACTTTCCTCTGAAATCTGTAGAATGCAGAAAACATTATTAGAGCATTACAAAAATTTTGCCACCTCTAATGGCAATGTTACGTTCTTCAGATCAGTGGAAACTGGCCAAAAAAAGCCCAAACCAAAAAAAAACCCGAAATTCTGACACAGAGGAATTAAGTGTGTTGAGGCAACCTGCTCCAACATCAGTTTCCTGCTGGGTTCAGTGACTGGTAAAATTTCTGTGGACAGTATTTATCTTCAAAGGATAGTCAGAAGCTTAACCAAACTGCAAATACAGGCTTGTGGTTTTGTGATTTTTAACACATGTGATCTGCAAACATCTTCATAAATTATTTGTGCTATCAGCTAGGTAGTTAGAATCTGTAGATGAAAAAAATAAGTTTTCACTCAAATAATCTAGTCTGAATTTGCAAACCATGTAAAGTTACCAGGTGACTTTGAAGATACAGGAGAAGACACTGACATTCAAGAAATTCATTGAACCAATGAGTGACATAGATTCCTCATATTTGTGAGCTTTAGGAAAAGGTAATTTCAAAAGGATTTTCAAAGCTGAGAGTCTCAACTGCTTGATACTGCATGAGGAGTCAGCCAGGAGATAAGGAGAGCAGTCTGAAAGCAAAGCAAAGCAAGTGAAATAAACTACATGAAAGATGAGATTGTCATAAAAGACAGTGTAGTAACCACAGACAATCAAAAGATTTATGCAGAGCTTTGTTTGTTTGGGCTTTAACAATATTTTTATTCGAAACTGGCAAAATACGAAAAAGGTATTGGTTAAGGGAATTGTATTCGTGAGGAGGTTGCTGAAGAAAATTATTTTATTACCTGCATTCCACATCCATTAGAGAACACAATGAACTGCAGGAACAAAATGCAAAAGGGAAGGTGGGTTTATACAGGTGAACAGATAGATCAAGTATGGAGTGTCTGTAGGGGAAGAAAGAATATCTTTGGTATTTTAGGATGGTGTGAAAATAAGGATGATAGTGCAGAATGAATTAAATTAAAAAATCCATACTACAGCCAAATGGCTGGAGTTAAATGTCTCTTCTGAGAAGCTTAGCTGTAGCCATGAGGAACTAATATGCTCTCTTCATTTTACTGCAACTAGAACATTGTGGAACTTCCTTCAAAGAACTTTGCTTCTTCCACCTTGAAAGCTTTTGATATACTGTAAGTGCAGAATGTACATTTCCCTCACAATTTTGATAGTCACCTTTTCCACCTCTGACCTCATTTGTGCTTCAGTTTAGCTTATTTTAGTGCAGTCGTTTCCTTGCCATAGTTTGTCAGACTGCTTGAAGCAATCTCTGCTTAATCAGCAGTTATTTATAAGGGTGACTGCTTGACCTGCACGACCCTGCCAGATCAGCCTGGCATGGTTCTGATCTGCCCCAAAATAGAAAGACTGGCTTATTCTGCAGGATGCTCCCATTGCCTTTACCTGCAGAGTGCATGTGTCTGTCACTCAGCTGGGGAGAAGAGCAGTGCCTACTGTTTATCCAGCAAAATCCAGCCCACTGTTTATCCAGAAAAGAGAAAATATAAATAGAACTGGGGTGGTTTTTTTGTTTGTTTGTTGTTCATGTGTTTGCTGTGCTTTTTTTGGATAAGGTATACATCAATAGAAAATAATGCCTGAGGTCTGGCAGCACTTTCCCCAGCACTCTTGGCCCCATGTCCATGTGTATGGATGTCCCTCTGGTAGGGGCCTCTCATAGGGGAAACTGTTGATGGCTTTCTACAAATCTTGGAGGCCTTTTAGTCCTGGCCCAGGTGAGAACTTAGGAAATACTCTTGGATAGCACTTCTGAGGTCCCTAAAATTTTTCTGGGGGATGGGATGGATGAGTGGTTTGACAACTGCTGCCAAGTTCTGGAGGTGGGACATCCTACAGGAGAGTCCTTCCACCCAGACCAAGTCACAGATGATTACTGACATTCATTTAATCTCAGAAAATATCAAATCTGATCTTACATGATATCCAAAGGAGATTCACTTTAAGTAATAACATGATAATAATAGGTGGGAATCTCACTCTGATAAGCAGTATTCCTTACAGTGAATTAGCTATGAATGGCAGTGTTTCTGCATATTTACATTAAAAAAAAAATTGTAACGATCAACAAGCTGTTTCATACAAAAGATGAGGAAAAGTTAAGGTCAGTAATTTATAGTCCCAAATCTGTGCATTGCTACTTATGCAGTGCTGTTCTTTGGTCACACTTTTCTAATATTCTGGTTTTTTGGACTCATTACCAAGTCATTTGTGTTTCTCCAGATTTTCTTTATAATACTGTTAACACAGTATGTGGTTTGTTCAGGAGAATTTGAAAACTTAGTTATTTCCTCTAGGAAGCAAACTGTTGTTAATTAATCCAAATCATTAATTAAAATTATCAAATCAAGTTTTCATTTGTAAATTATAACTTAATTTTTTAAAAATTCTTGTCAGTAGATTTTGAAGGGAAAGATTCTTTCAGGCAAAGTAATATTTAAGTTTGTAATTTCCCCATATGTTTCTTCAGCACTGTTGGGGGCACATCCTTCTACATCCACATCCAGAAATCAGTGCAAGAAAGTATTTGTATTACTCAAGAAGTGAACTCAAAGTATTATTTTTATCAAGACAAAAGAGGATGTTTCAGTAGAAAATCTTCTTTGATCTTTGTCTACAGTAAATTATAGATGAAAGATGTTTATAACTTGTAGATTCAGTGACACAAGCTCCACCAAGCAAACCATATACAAATATAATTGTATCACAATAATGATAATTGAAACTGTTTCGGGGAGGCCCTGTGACAAGATTGGTGGAGAAATTCCTACTGTATGAAAAAGCAGTGGCAGAGCAGATAGCGAAGAAATACAGTGAAGATGTATGCACTTGGTTCCAATGAGAAGGATTCAAAAGTGTGACCCCAGACCTGTGGTGAGAAATTAAGGACATGTGGAGTTACCCTGTCACTAAGGAGATGCTGACAAATTTCTGAGCCACGTAGGGAGTCAGAAAAGAAGGATGTACAACAGGACATGGCCCGAACAAAAATTCAGGTCCAGCTGGAGAAACCTCAGGCAGGGTAAGATGGTGCAGGGACCAGATCTCAGTTGGTAAGAGCAATCAGTGAAGAAAAGGAGTGTCATTTCAGCCAAGTGGCAAATTGAACATCTAGGAACAGCTGGTGGGATGACTCAGATGGCGTTTGGGGAAACCCTCTATTCAGGCTCACAGCCAGGCATTGACTTACAAGGCTTATCCTGGCTCTCAGTTCTCATTTGGTGGTAGAATCTGACTGCTGAGGTAGAGTCTGACAGGCTGACACACATTTATCTGCTCCGATTTTATTCTTTGTGCAGGAAACTACGTTTTCAAATGGAGATTTAGGGTGCACTTTTTTTTTTAATATATATATATATTTTCCCAGTATGGAAATTTTGACTGTTAAGTACTGTTACCACTGAAATGGTCACTTAAGTAGTTACATGTTCCATAAATTAATGTGTGCAAGTGCACACTTCCGTTGACTGTGCATTCATCTATACATGCATGAACAAGTGCGTGTGAGCTGAAGGGCATTACCCAGGAGCACTGGCAGAGACACTGTCACATTTTATTATTCTTCTCTAAAATTCTATTTGCTGTTGGGGGTGAAGAGGAGCTGTAATCAAAACAGCTCATTTTGTAGGCACACATGCAACTCTGGTAATCATATATTTAGATGGGGGATGATTTCAAGGTTAGTTAGCCCAGATACAATACTTTTGATTTGTATTTGCCTCAATATTTGTTTTTTAGAGGTTACATTTTTAACTTGGATCCCTAGAGTGATATCCAATTTTTTGTACTTAAATAAAAGTGGCCTCATTTTCAGAAATTAAGAACACCTTCAGCCCTATTTGCGATCACTGAGATTCTTTTGCTTCTCTAATAGTAAAAAAAAAAAAGGTATGTGCCGTCATTAGCATTAAAATTAGCATTAAAATACTCAAGTTTTTTTAATATCCTCTGCCTCTCAGATTGTCTTCACGCAGTTTTATATTGATTCATCTGGAAGGCAGACCGGTTTTGAACTTGATTGGACGTGACAGCATGTTAGGACTCTGCTTGCTTTTACTTTCAAAACTGCACTAAAACCCATCATTTTGCATTCCCTGTTTCTGTGTGAAAGCTGAAGTACTTTTAATTGCCACAGCAATAGTCTATCTGTTTGTTTATTCTTTTGCTGGTTTTTGTAAGAGCACACACCCAAAATCTGTGGACATAATCCAACTTGGCTGAGACTTAGTACCAGATAGATAATTTTTCATATTCAGTTGTTAATGTTACTCAGTTAATCTGTTCAGAATTAAATTTTTAACACATTTTTAGGTTGTGAAGCTCTGCTATTTTCTGGCCCAGGAGGATAAGAGATATCCAGCAGTTTTGAATTAGGTTTACAAAAAAAAAAAAAACCAAAAAGCCAAACATAGTAACTTTTCCCTTGCCCAAGTCTGCTCCAAGTAGGAAGAGCTCTGAGTGTTTTCAAATATTAGCAAAACCTCTTGTTAAAATTTTCTTTGAAGGCTGTTTTTATAATGATGTAGATATTGTGATAGCTGTAATTTGTGCAATTCCTGGTAAACAAGTGTTAATCCGTTTCTGTGTTTGCTCTCTGCCTTCCTCATTTTCTGTCTGTTTTCTCAATGTTTGATTGCATTGTGCTTTACCTAACGCAAGTACTTACATAAGGATGGAAATAACCTCAGTCAGGGTAAGTCGGCATTGCTCCATTTCACTTGAGCAGAGCACTGAGGAGCTGGCCTGTGTCTTTATGCACATGCAGTTAATGATTTCAGCTCCTGTGTCAACGATTGAGGCAGACCCTTTGAGCAGGCACTGTGTGTTTTCTCTGTGTCCATATGGCACCAACCAAATTTCTGTGTTGCTAGGGCATAATGCTAACAAGCATCCTAAAATTATAAATATGAATTGGAAAGGGGGGGGTTTCTCTAGGCACTCCACTAAGCTAAACATACTGTATTAAGGCCACTAAAGAGCATATTACAGTAGGTTGGTGTCCTAGAAATGACTGGGGCTTTTGCACACAGTATTATCTTGCAGCTTGCATCAGTCAGTAATGATGCCTGGCTGGGCCTGCACTCTGGAAAGCCTCAGCAAAGCACTCAGGGGAAGGTACAGAATTAAACACTTCCTCCCTGATCTCCTTATCCACATTGCTTTCCCTGTCCCTTCCCCTCTCCCTGTCCATATCCCTCGCTCTGTGGTACTACATCCGGGGAGAGGAAAGAATAAAGGGATGTTACCTGGTTAACTTCTGATTCTGCATTCCATGCAGAGCACTTCCTTGCAGATCTGCTGGTACAGAAATCCTTACTTAATGATTCTGAAAGGTTTGTATTCCCTGAAGCATGAATCTCATGGCCTCATCACATCTTTGTTATACATGTTCAAGTAAAAATTGGCGCGCACACTTCATTCAAGCACATAAATGCATAGACATTACTGTATTTTTATGTATTTATTTTTTAATATGTGAGGTATTCAAAAAGCACTTGAATTTACTCCTAGTTCTCTAGGTCTAGAAAACCTAAATTTATGGTATGTGTTTTTGGTAGATGCCTCTTTTTCTGAGGTGTGGAGATAGTGCAAAGTCCCAGTTTGGTTATTTTGCTGTGACTTGGTTGCTTACATTTCCTAAACCAAAGGGAAATCACTTGTCTAAAATCCAGAATTAGACTGACATGGAACCAGATTATGGACCTCAAACATTGGCATGTATAATGGAATGTGTAAGGACATAGTAGGAATACAACACCACATGACACAGCTTCAGAGGAGTCAGGTTTTGAACATTTTACTGTGCAGAGTGCTTATTCTTACTCTCTGGTGTTCATTATTGGGGACATATATGAGTGATAATTTAAAAAGTCTGGAGAGCAGTTGCATGAAGAAAATTTTTCATTAATAATTCACTTTATGCCTTTAGAACCTACCAGGTAGTTCAGTTTTATCAAAACAGCTTGAGGATGGTGGTCCAATATCACATTTATTTTCACTGATTTCACAAAGAGAATCATAGAATATCCTGAGTTGGAGGGTGCCACGAGGATCACCAAAGACCAACTTCTGGCCTGGCACAGGACACCCCGAGAGTCACACCCTGTGCCTGAGAGCATTGTCCAAATGCTCCTTGAACTCTGTCAGTCTCGGGGCTGTGAGCACTTCCCTGGAGAGCCTCTTCAGTGCCCAACCACCCTCTGGGTGAAGAACCTTTTCCTAATATCCAACCTAACAACCAAGCAACCTATCCAACTCCCCTGACACAACTTCAGGCCATTCCCTCAGGTCCTGTCACTGGTCACCTCAGAGAGATCAGTGCCCGACCCTCCTCTTCCCCTCATAAGGAAGTTGTAGACTGTGATGAGGTCTCCCCTCAGTCTTCTCCAGGCTGAACAGACCAAGTGACCTCAGCCACTCCTGATACAGCTTCTCCTCAAGGCCCTTCACCATCCTCATGGCCCTCCTTTGGACACTCTCTAAGAGCTTAATGTCTTTCTTATATTGTGGCACCCAAAGCTGCCCCCAGCACTCGAGGTGAGGCTGCCCCAGTGCAGAGCAGAGCAGGACAATCCCCTCCCTTGCCCGGCTGGCGATGCTGTGCCTGATGTCCCCAGGACAGGGATGTCCCTCCTGGCTCCAGGGCACTGCTGGCTCATGTTTAACTTGCCATCCACCAGGACCTCCAGGGCCCTTTCACGGCTCTGCTCTCCAGCATCTCATCCCCCAGACTGTACCTACATCCATGGCTGCCCCAGCCCAGGTGCAGAATCTGTCAGTTTCTCTTGCTAAATTTCATGCAGTAGGTGATTGCCCAGCCCTCTAGTTTGTTGAGTTCTCTCCAAAGGGCCTCTCTGCCTTCGAGGCAGTCAGCAGCTCCTCCCAATTTAGTGTCAGTGGCAAACTTAGTTTCCTTTGAGTCCCGCATCCAAGTCACTTATGAAGGCATTGCGGCTCTGTCAGCTGTTTCAAAGCACTGAAAGACAAATTATAAGGAAAGATGGAATTACCATTGAGGCAAGAGCTAGTGCACTTTGGAAGGTGTTCAGCTTAGGGTCTTCATATTTATGCCATATTTTTTTAGCTCCAGCATGTCTAGAATCTCTACCATCAGCATGTATTTAAAAGGCCATTCTCTGCCTTTAATTACAGAATGGCCATATTTGATGCTTCTGGGATTCAATTATTAGCAAAACACTAAAAAAACCCACTAAATCATCTTCTGGCTTTCATGGCTGAAGAGGAAGGCTTAAAAATTTGATGCTAGTATCATTAAAAAAATTTAAAAGTAACCATTGGGGGGAGTTATTGCTCATATCATATCCTGACACCTCAGTTATTCATGAGAATGTAACAGGTTCTGGTGTGGACCCTACTGGGGAGAATTTAAGAAACTTCTCTCATTTACTTTGCCTCAAATGTGAACTCTTCTGCAGAAGCTATCATTTGAGCTGATTATCAGACAGACAAGTTCCATCACACTTTTGGCTTGGGACTGCTAGTGGTTATACTCATCTGGCCTCACAAGGAGTAGATGGGGCTGATCTGAAAACCATGGATTTTGGTAATATGTTTTCTGAAATGGGTCACTCAGGTGATCCTTTTAGACAAACTTGTTGAATAATTACGTTAATTATTTTTGTACTGATTATGTTAATACTTCCATAGCAGTTACCTCCAAAAGTACAAGTGTAGTAGTTTTATTTTGCACTGTGAAGGTGACAGAGTTGTCTTCCATCTGCTGAGATCCTAAAGGGCCTAATTCTTTCTTTCAACCCTAAGGACAAGTGGTCTTCAGAGTATTTGCAGGTACTTGCTTTCAGAATCACTCTTTAATACCTCTCTCCTCAGTGTGAAAAGTTGACCAAGAAGTTTGGACTTCTTTAGAATAGCAATGGGAATCTGAGTTTTTCACTGCACTTCACTCCTATTCTCTCCAGATAGGACACAAGCTGTACCCACTGAAGTTTATAAAGGCTTCTTGGACTTCGATCAAGGACTTCAAATCTGAAGTGTCTTTCAGGAAGTAGAACTCCTTTGTCAAAACAGTTAGAAAATACTGTGGTATGCAGCTATCAGTTTTTGAGGCACAGATCAAGATACTAGGTTGTAGCACGTAATCATTTCCGTTACCGTTTCTCAAGTTTCCTGGTATGAAATAATATCAGTAGTCAAACATCATTGCCAAGGATATAAAAACAAAGTGAGCTGAAAAACATTAAAGAGTTTGTTGTAATGCAGTGAACGTTATGTCCCATTAAGCAGCTGAGTGAAGTATTTGAGCTCTGTATGCTGCGGCAGACTTGTCTGGGCTTGTTTGTTGACCAGACAGCATTTAATTTTTTCTACTCTGTCACAGATACGAAGTGTTGCTGTCCCAGACTAGAGGAATAATTCAAAATTAAGAGGTGCAGTCTTTAAATGCAAACATTGTCATAGTGAGAAAATCATACCCAAATTGATACAGGAGGAGTTTGAATAACCATAGTGTGAAACACAGCACTGAGCTGGTGGGGAGGAATCCAGGTCTTGTTGTTAAGACCTCCCTGGAGGAGGCTGGCAGTGTTTGATCCCTGTTGGGGCCAGCTCCCGCCTTCCCCCAATGCCTGGTCCTTTTTCCAGCTCCACTGCCAAGTCCAGCCACTATCCACACCTTGTTGATCTCTCCGTGATGTTTTCCCTGGAAGCTGGACTCCATGCTGAGGGTACTGCTACAAATTTGTTGCTTCTAGATCGATTTACTAGAGGTCACTCAAAGTATTAACTTGATCTGTGTGCTTTGTCTGTAGTATGGCTTCCCTTCAGGAGTGAAGAGTCTGTTTCACCAACTAGAAACCACAATGATAATTAAAAAAAAAGTCGCAAAGTTTAAAGGTCATACAAGTTCACTCAATAATACATTTCTTTGTTAATGGGATTTTTTTCCTGGCATATGGTTTCATGCTGGTCAGTTATATCTAAATGTTATAATAATTGTTTGTCTTGGCAAATATAGTTATATGGAAATTAGCAAAACTTAATACCAGAACTGCTGATAATACTACATAGTATGAATTAGCACAAGCAAATATTTTATTTTTCTGACTTTATGTAGGTATTTAGATATTTATTTATTAGTTCTGGATGGCCTGAGGCCTCTTTTCCTTCAGTGGACATACACAAAGCAAAATGGGCATCTGACCTCTTAGGGCTGCACAGACTTTGCTTTTTTACCTGGAAGAAACCAGTTTGTTATCTTCAGTAAAGATGATAGGCCAGGTCCATATTCTTACCCCAACCAGCAGAGGAGTTGGAAAAATTACTTTTTCTTTTGTTTGTATAAATGTTAACAGAGAAATGCCAGCTATTTCTCCCTTTCTTGCCATAAGGAGAGTAAGAGGCAAATGTTGCTGTATTGCAAGGCTGTGTTTAGAGCGAGTTTCATCAGTTGCTGCAGCCTGGTGGGAAATAGGTATTGGTGCTGTAATTAGGGTCACTTGTTGTGCTCGTGAGCCAACACCACAGTTGCTTCTCAGTTACAGCATATGGTCCTGCAGCTCTGTTTCTAACAGGAAATGAATTTCAGCTCTTGTACTATCCTTTCTGTTTCCATTGCATCCTCCTGCACCAGCAGATACAAACAGTGCTTTTTTAGCACCTCTTGAGAAAGTCATGCATTTAATAGGAGTGCAGTTGGCATACATAAAATAAAGGCAGCACGTTGCTGTACAGGAACAAGGTCACCACTGTGCTGCTGCCTTTGCCTGTGCCAGAGCCCTGAAAACCCAAGCTGGAGCTGCTACTTCCCCTGTGGAGTCAGAATAGTGGCTACTGCTGTGGGAACAGAAGGGACGTGAACCTTTGGAAGCCACAGTTGCTACTCTGACTTTGTACAGGGTCTGTACTTTAGGTTGGGGAGGCAGCTTTACTATAATGTATCTTCACTGTTAAGATGCTTTGCCTAAACCCTCAGATCTTGGTGTGATTCGAAAAGTGAATTTAAAACATATAATAAGTAAATATTTGAGGGCTGTGATTTTTGATGCACTACAGTTAAAACCTTTCTCTAGGTTCATCATCATTTTCATAATATTCTGATCTACTGCACAGTCCTCACATTTTGCTGTTTGGCATTTGGTTTCCTATAGAGAAAACTGACAAGTGCTTTTAGGAGTCCTCAGGGGTTTTGTTTACTGACTCTGAAATTTAGACACTTCATGCCTGTATGGGTTCTCATGATAATTTTTTTTTTTTTTTTTTCTATTTTGGGAATACAATGGAAGCATCTTAGGGAGGATTGAAATGAAAAGACTGATTAAGAATGGAGAAGTTTAAATCTGTGTGGTCTATTTTTCCTTTAATTTAGAATGACTTTACAGCTGAATGTAGACCCCAATAAGCTCATCTCACTGTGGTTCTCATCATGCTCTTATTTATTCTCATGCAACCCTGATAATGTCAGTGGAATGACTCAGTGTGAAATCACAATCAGACCATGAGCTTTTAAGCTTTCTAGAAGGTAGCCTCAGGTATGTCATGAAACAATGACACAGAAAAGGAAGAGATATATGCTAAATGTACTGAATAAAACAGTAATTGTACTGAACAAGCAAAATATATAGGTTAGATTTACAAGTTTTTTTTTCTTTTTTTTGTCTTCATCCTATGGTAGCTAAAAATAAAACAAAAGGAAGAAATGTATACCTAGATACAGGGATAAAGAACCTGCTAACAACAAACTAAGATGTCATTTTCTCAATAATTGCTTTAACAAAGTTTTACTTAGTTATTTTTACCCTATGTTCCTGTAATGTGTATAAAATTCAGGGAGGATTTTATGCTGCTAACTGTAGCCTACTATTTTATCCTTTCATTTAAAAATAAATTATGATATTTTTTGTAAAGTAAATACAGAAGTTAATTTCAGTGCATTTTTATGCACTTTTATTTGACTTTATTGAATGTTTCTGGTTATTTCGTAGATGATACATGCTTATAAAACATTGCATTTTTTATGATTCAGTAATAATATTTTTCATGCTGCATGAGGGCAATTAAGTATGATATTACACAGTAATAAATGGTTTCTGTTGCTTCTGCTGAGAGTGAGGTAAAGCTTGCAAAGAGGACAAGAAGGCTGGAAGTCTGCAGTAATATTTGTAACCAAGTTGAACATATCCTGAAACCCTGTCCTGGGCCGCATAAAAAAGAAATGTGCCCTTGTGAGACCCTGCCTGGAATGTGGCATCCAGCTCTAGGGTCCCCAACACAAGAAGAACGTGGACCTGTAGGTGTGTGTCCAGAGGAGGCCACCAAGTTGATCAGAGGGCGCCTCTGCTGTGAAGACAGGCTGAGAGGGTTGGAGCTGTTCAGCTTTGAGAGGAGAAGGCTCCAGGGAGACCTTATAGCACCTTCCAGTCCATAAAGAGAGGTTACAAGAGAGCTGGAGGGGGACTTTTTACAAGGGCATGTAGTGACAGGACAAAGGGGAATAGCTTTAACTTGAAGAAGAATAGATTTAGATCAGATATGAGGAAGAAATTGTTTATTGTAAAGTTGGTGAGGCACTGAAACAGGTTGCCCAGAGAAGTTGTGGACTGCCCATCCCTGGGGAGTTCAGGGCCAGGTAGGATGGAGCTCTGAGAAATCTGGTCTAGTGGAAGATATCCCTGCCTGTGCTGGGGCAGTTTGAACAAGATGATCTTTAAGGTCTGTTCCAACCCAAACCATTCTTTGATTCTATGATTCTGTGCTTTGTGTCCCAGGCTCCTGGGGACTTGATCAGCCAGTACCGAAGTCGACTGAGCAGTATCTTGTATCTTCTCTGATCTTCTCCCTTTCCTAATGAATCCTGCTTGGAAAAGTAGGGAGTTATTGCAGCTGAGTTGTCATTTCCTTATGAGTTGGGAGATGTGCTTCTATCTGTTGTATTTGAGGACCACTGGGTCCACTAGATAAAACAAATACTATGAGTTTCTCTAACACTCCTCCTGTGAAGGAGAGCCATTCAGACAAAAGTGAAAACATCTGAGTTTGTAATTCAGCTCACACTTAACAGGCCCACAGGAAATTAGGGAAGACATTTTACTGCCACAATGAACATTCACATGCTCCACTGTTTTCTTGTCCCACATATACATGGAAATCCTACAGCAGGTAGATTTCCTACCTACCGTGTTCTCTGAGTTCATGAGGTTACTTTTTCTGTGTTTGTGGATGCAAACAGCATGTTTTGCCTATTGGAATATGTTACCATACCAGTTGCTAGTGTCTGCTGCACTTGTAATTACCTGCCTCATCATTGCCATTGATAGCAATCAGCATATACTTGCACAGCATGAATATTAGAAAGATATTAAAAAAAACCCCAAAGATCAAACAAGCACAAATTATGTCAGCATTGATTTGACTTCTACTTTGGATTAGATTCTTGGTTTAAGGGAACCAACTTTCATACTGTTCTAAAAGATTAAAATGGATTTAGAGTCTGGAAGTTCTGTTAGGGGGTTTCTTTGTATTTAGTGCAGTATATTCCATGCCTTCCCATTCTGCAGAGGAGTTGTGTCAGGGCGACTGGAATAAATACAGACAAAATCTTATAAAATGCATATTCAGCTTGCAGAGCTTCTCCTGAAGCTCACTCTCTGGTGTAAGGTATGAATGAGCTGAAGGAAGTGGGTTTTGTGGTATTTGAAAATGTATTCATATTGTATTTTTTTGATTGAGTATGAATTGGATTAAGATGAGGTTTTTTCCTAACAATGTGTGGTGAATCAAAATGCATGCATCGTACCGGTGCTGCTTGAGACCAACATTCTTATTACTTCCTTAGCAACTAGCAGTGAAGTGTCGTGGACTTTGGAATGTACCTATCAGGCTTGGAGATCAAGCACTGATATTCTTGGGAACTATTAATTAGGATTATTTTGGAGCTTTGTGCTATGTGAAAATTAGATGGACCTGAGAAATTTCAGACTTCTGAGATTCAATAAATATCACTCTCAACAGAAACTTTCTAAATGTGTGCAGTTGTAAGTACTCTCTTTTTCAGTATGGATGAGGGAACAATCTCATAACTGCTTATATCAGATTGGGATGAGTAAATGTCCTGAAAAGCAGCATGCTTAGATGTGTTTTTTACAGTTATTGTGCAAGTATCTGATCTACTCGATGAATCTCCAAGGGGTTTTACTCTAATTAGCGATTTGCAAAGTGTGATTTTCATTAAATCTTTGTCAGGAGAAAATGTTCCATAGGTTGATAGGAAAATTGTGGTAAGAGGTCTGTTTTTCAACTTCCAGCTTGGTCAGCTGGAACCAGCTGAGAGCAGGATTTCGGGGCTTTATCTCCACAGACAGAGATTATGGGTGACCTGATCCACAGCCCTACAAGTCTTCTGAGCAAGAAGGCATTCCCTTTCCTGAGACAACATTTCCTGTTTTAAAGTTTGCCCATTGTCTCATCCTCCAACCACGCTGCTGAAGAACCCAGCTCCATCTTCTTACTGGCCTTCCCATAGCGGCTGGGGGGCTGCAGATAAGTCCCTCTGAAGCCGTTTCTGCCCCAGACTGAACCAGACCCCATCCCCATTAGCTTCTTTTTACAGGGCAAGTGGTGCAGGACATGGATTCCATTCACATAAGGTGCCCCATGTGAGATATTCACATTGCACATTGCCATTTGTGTGCTAGTGACTTAGTAATGGAATTTTTAATAAAAACTCCAGACTGAGTTCTGGCACTACCATTAGCAAGGCAGCCTCTTCCTTCATTGGAGTGGGGTTTCCCTTCAGTGTGTTTCAGATGGCCCTGGAGATAAGTCTGCAGTCATTCACTTACGTAAAAGCTGTGATGAAGCATTGAAGTTTTTTGTTTTTTTTTAATTAAAAATATAAATAAGAACCACTGAGTTTGACAAGGAATATATTAAATGTGAACAGTGTTTAGTCACAGCATGGTTCCTGGGCAAATTTGAGATATCACTGTCTTTATGCATTTTGTCAGATATTTCTTTTTGTTTTGATGGTTGTTGGTTTTTTGGTTCTGCTTTGTTTATTTTGCAACCTGCTCTGAATATGCTTGTCATCTTTTCTTTCTTATACCATTTTAATATATTTTTGGATGTCCAGTACTTGTAAAATTTCCTATGAGAAAATAGTGTTTTCTTCATTTTTTTGTACAGAAGAATACATCTGTCAAAATCAAGATCCAGTCAGTTTAATGAGAATGGTGTTCCCAAAGGGGAACATAAAGAAATTCTTCCTGTAATCAGTTGTAGACTTGATGCACCCAGTACATCAACTGATTTTCAGGCTTCTTGCAAAAATATTATTTCTGGAAAAAATTTTTGCTAGGAGGTGGTAAGTGCAGGAGTTTATTCAGCAGGGCCAGTAAGTTGAAAACTTTCTGTGTGCTAGGGAAATATTTTCTCCTTACAAATATATATGCTATAAAATGAATGAAAAAATACCTTTGTATCTCAGATGAGAAATGATGACCAATCTGAAGTATAATCTTGATGACAAATGCTTGTTTCTTTCACTGGCAAAATTCTCATTAGTTTGCATGTTGCAGTATTAGGGCAGGAATGATGAATAAGGTCATGGTTATGTTTAAATAAATGATAAAGAAAATAAGTTTTTGCCACCAAGAAAAAAAAAAGAAACTAATATAAGAGTATAAGAGCCTAGTAAACCTTTTAAAAAGTAATCTTCCAAGAGCAAAGTTAGCATCTCATTTCCATCTAAAGGGCAGTCAAAATGTATCAAAAATGCTTGAAGTTAAGCCTCACTTGCCCCTGGCTGTTGGGGATAAGAACAATTACTCGCTTGCAGACCACGGCTGCCTTTCCCTTCATGGCAGCCCCTGCTTTCCAGCTCTCCTCTGAACCTTTCAGCTCAGTTTCTGTTGCGTGGGCAAGGACAGAGGTTGGCAGAAGGCTGCTTTCCCTCTCCAAGGGCATGGACTCTACTCTAGCTGCCTCTCCATGAGTCCAGGGACTTCATTATTCTAACACAATGGCCCAGGTTTGATTTTTGTCCTTTTAAGTAATATAATCATCACAAAAATTCTATTACATGCACAGTGGTGCCTGTGATTAGGTACTATGGAAGGGACTGTTGAAGACAAACACGGTGGGGATGATACTGTTTTGTTCTACACTTGCTGGCTGAGGTGTTTCACAGAAGAATGCCAAATCACCTTTAAAAATACCAATCAGTGCCTACACATGTGCACTTTAGTTTGAATAATGTCCATTTTTTTTTGCCAGAGTCATTCTGTTCAGATCAATTTAGCTCCATGGAGCGAACTGGTGTAGTATGCAAATAGCTGAAACTTGTAAGTGAACATGCACAGTTGTTGATTACGAGCTGTATCCTAGGATTTTGGGGTGGAATGATGTTCAGACAAAAGACTCTGATTTAGATGTATGTTTCATCATTCCTAAGGCTTCCTAATTCCTAACACAATTTCTAATTGTCTTCATTCACATTGTAGCCATTTTTTTTACATTTTTATCTTCAAAACATTGTGCTTCAAGGATATTTTTAAGGGTTTTTTGTTTTGGTTTCTTTTTAGTGAATTTAATTATGCCTCCCCCATTATGTTTCATAGTATTTTCATATCAAAGAGAAGCACAAAAGTTGCAAAGTCACATGTTTAATCATTAGGTCTTACAGGAAGAGCAACATTATTGTAAACAATAAAAAATAAAACCCCACAATTTATTAACTGACAATTTTCCCTTCATGCACAAAAAAAGGCTAGGTAGCATGTAGTTAAAACCTGCGTGGTTATGCAATTAAAGACTGATCCTATCACATCTGTAGAAGAGGAGAAAATAAAGTTTGTACAGACATGATTACAACTGGAATATGTAACTTCTGCATTGTCTTAGCAATGACAATAGTGTCATGCACTCCTGGACAGCACAGGCTGATTCTTCCTGTTTCTTTCACTCTTCCAGATGCCATTCAGAGGTTTTTCCCACCTTCTGAGTACATGCTGTCTGGATAATTCCCACCGTTCTGGTTTCCACCTCAGATTTCTCCCTTTAACCCAGCTTTTGTCTCTTCTGTGCCTGAAACAGAGAGCTACATCCAATTGCCATCATGGGGATGAGAGGGAAAGTGGCGATGGATGTTGAGCATGCAGCTTCTTCATAGGATTATTTGAAGCTGAAGCAGTTACAGGCAGTAAAAATTGATTTTTTTCCCTGTATTACCCAAGCTAAAGCATGTTTGGTCACTCTTTGTGGGAACAGTTTGTGTGCAGTCTGCTTAGTGTTTCATCAAGGCTATGAAGGTGGGTTGTTGGAGAGTCTGAAGTGCTAAAATTCTAAGTGTATGTGAGAATTTTAAAAGGCTTGCAATTTGGACAAATTAGGATAGACTTTTTCAGGTTATCAAGAGCTCTGCTTCTTGCCGAATGTGTAACTCTGAAGGTCTTGCTTATTTATTTATGTGTTGCGAAAAAAGTGAAGGAGCAGCCAATCTAAAATTAAGACTCTTTGCATCACAAATAACTTGTAGATGGATTGACAAAAAAAATATATTATTTCCACTGGCTTGTTAAAGCATTGTTTGCCCTAAATCGTAAGCTTGTTTGTAGTTCTTCACTGTCTGTAGCACTTTATCAGGTAGTTTCTTTACTAGCTTCTTTTATCTTTCCGTGCTTGAGCGATTACACAGTCTTCCAGGCCTAGGTAGCACTTAGTTACCATAATAGAATTGTCTGCAGGAATGAATTTTTTACTGAAACAAATCCTAATAGATTTGCACTTTGTAACTCACCAGTCTGCCTTGAAGTTTTAGCAGCCTCTAGCCTCTTTTACCTTTGTCTGGCTGAACTGAGCATCACAGACAGATCTATGTTTCTTATCACTTTGAGAGCTCATTGAATGTTGAGGCCATTTGATACTCTCAGTGGGCTATCTGGTTATTTAACTTGAGAATAAAAGTGGTTGAAGTTCAAAATGGTTGATCCTATGCAGCTTTCATGAAAAGAATTCACTGGTTTTGAATGGACTGTATCAGAAATGGTGGTCAAAGTACTGCATTTTTCCAAGGTGTTCGTTCAGCATGTAGCACAGGCAGCCCAGAGACTGCAGGAATGAGGATCACACAAGCAACTGTCGTTTGCAGGGAAATCTACTTCTGTTCAAGACATTGCCCAGTTCAATTTCCTTGAAAATCCCTCACTTTTGGATAGTTAACATCTCAAAGTGCTGCCTGGTGTTTGTTGGCCAGCTTGCTTCCTTCCTATGTGGTCTGCTGTTTTTCATCTTACAACAGAGCAGGATATATTATTTGGTACCACAAAATTTAGAATTGCTTTAACCCATACTACCATGTCTATGTTTTTACTGATTTTGAGCTATTCTATCGTTTTGTTCTTTTAGTCTCTTTTAGTCATATTAGAATTATTACTACGTTTTTTACTATAAACAAAGAGAAATGTTTCATATAATAATTGGTAAATAGTCTTAATTCATGAACAAAATACTAAATACCAAAATACTAAACAAAATACTAACAAAATACTAAAAATACCACTGTAGTAAAGGACCCTTATATCCTGATTTAATCCATTGGACAGCATTTTCCCAGTATGTCTCCATTAGTTTTGATTTATTTCAGTAGATTCTGAGCTTTCCATATCCTAGTCAAATTTTTTCCCACTGTTTTTAGGCTATTGAATTCACTGTATGAATAGAAAAATTATAATTTTACTACTGGTAGTAGAAATTTGCTCCAAGCAGCGCATTTGCTGCAGTGCATCTACATTTCCGTGTCTCATGACAGAGAAACATTACAGATTCAAATTCCAATTCAGTTCTGACATTTTTGCACAAAGTCTCTCTCAAAGCTTGTAGTGCGTAATGTTATGAGCAGTCCTATTAGTGTCAAACAATATTAGCAAGTCCACTGCAAATCAGTGATGACTGCTGCAGCCTGCCAACGTTGGCTTCAGGAAAGCAGGACTCTCCATTGTTTCAGGAGTTCATCCAAGTGCCACACAGTGTGTAAAAGATGAAATCAGAGCCTGTGCTTTTCCTTTTCAGAGATCTGGTACCTTCAATCTTATCTCATAGGCATTTTTGTATAACTGCTTTTTAAGTACCTTTCTTGACTGCAGAGTGACTGCTTAAAGCTCTAACTAGTAAAGATACTTGCAGACGTACTGGTACTCATCTAGCTCACCTATAGATCTATAACCAACGTTTTAAAATATATTCTTTAAATTATTTTCTTTAAATGATTTAATGCGACTACTTCCTGTCTTTAAGACTTCTGTTAAAAATTAGACTTCTTTTCATTGAGACTTTTTTTTTTAATCTGACTTTAAAAGCTCTAAGGGAATGGACCAACAGCCCACAAAGGTAATTACACACAAGGTTTTCATGTCAAGAGAAAGAACAGCTGCAAAATGTGTAAATGGCAGCAAGATGCCAGTTGCAGAATGGCAATGAGATGAAAAAAAAACCCAAAAAATTTGTTTAGGTAATTTTTTTTTTCTTGTGGTCATTACAGATGCTACTGTAGTAGGTAGTTTATAGACAGGAGAATGATTTTTTCATCAGTGTGTTTAAATACTAAAGTCTTTAGGAAAAATTAGTTTTTGAACTGCTGTGCCTACTTATTAGAATGAATGCATTGAAATATGAGTGCCGTGTAGGATAGTTATTCTTATTAATGAAATTCACTGGATTTTCTAGATTTCTACATGATTTGTCACCATCCAAACCATCTCTTTAAGTATATAATTAAGGAAAATAAATCATTATAAGAAAAAATGTCAAGTTGAGTCTGATCAGTTATATCAGGCTGTTTTCACCTTATCTATTGGTGCAGGAAAAGATGTGTGTGTGGGCACTTTAGGTTCACTGGCACCTGTGCCAAACTGGTGAATAAATAGATACCTGCAGAGCAGCAAATGTCAAATCTTTCAGACAGATCTGAAGCCGTTACACATGATTAACTCAAATGTTGGGTACCCCTGATTTTAGTTAATATCTTTTTCAGGGTGCTGCTTTTAAAAATTAATTAAGTGTGCCTATAATGGTTTTCTAAATGGTGGTGCTTTAATTTCTGACTGTATTCAGTTGAGTGCTGATACTATGAAAGTGAATCATATATGAGTAATGTGTTTATATCACATGGAGATTAAGACAGCAGTCAGTGAAGATGAAAATAGTAGTGCAGCAGCACAGGCAGATACACGGTAAATATAAAATGCAAATACATTCATTGATTATTTACAAATGTATTCTGATTCTACATGTGGAGAAGAAAAAAATGCAGCCCATACAGGCAAAATATGGTGCATAGCAATTTAATTTCAGTTTGTTTTATTTTTAGTCACTCAAAACACAAAATAGGAGCAAGTGTGCTACAAGGACTGGAAATGGGAATGATGCATGAGTAAAAAAAAAAGATGTTTTGAACATATCTTCCAATCCACTGCAGAAATCATGTTGTCCTCATTTGTTTCTCCAAACACCAAGGGAAGCTCTTCTGATCAAAGTGAAGAGCAGTTATGGGCAGTGCAGTTATGTCCAGACCATGTCCTGGTTTCTAAGAATCAAGATTAAATCACTGCACTGTGCCCTGTTCATGCTCTGTTCCTTCTGTGAAAACCAGAATGAAGGCAAATGGGGGATAATGTGGGTCTGGGCAGCACAGGAACCTTTGACGTGCACATGAGAATATGGGCACAACGGGGCCTTACCTTGGATTTAAGGACTGGAATTCTCCCAGTTCCCACAGTAGCAACATATGCTGTGACAGTCTGAGCGCTGCTGGGAGGTGGAGCCAACAGCCTGAGTTAAAGCACACACTCTGGTGCTGCCTAAAGTTTTGGTTTCCCAGATTTCAAAAATTTAATCTGCTTGCACAGTCCACAAGTGCTTCCAGAGAGATTGATTGCTGATTGTGCTTGCAATAAATTGACTGAGAAGGAAAGAAGACACATCGACTTGTTCAGTTTGTACTTTATTTTAGCCAATTTTTTTTTTAATGCAACCTTCTTTGGATGATAAATTGAATATTTCTTTATACCTTTCTAAATAGTGGCTGTATAGACACCTTCTGTCTTAGAAGTGAAGGAAATCAATAAGAAACGTAAAATCAAGGTACATATTTTGTAAATACAATTCAGACAGTAAGAGCACAAGTCCTCAGCTGTGTGCCAGTTGCTGTGCAGCAGCATGTGACACAGCAGGCAGTGCTTCTGCAGATGTGAGCCTGCTTCTCCATGCTTCAGTTTCTGGTAATTGTTCCACCAGTATATGTGTGGGTTTTCTCTGTTTCCACTCTTCCAAATGGCATAAAACCTTTGGCTCCCAAAGGACTGTACTGAAGTTACCTATAGACTGAGGAATGGTGTATGCTGGTGCAAACCCCAGAGAGCTGATCCCCATCATTTTCTCTAGTAGGGGTTTGGCCAAGGATGACTGGCTGCCTTCTAGCCCTTGTGCATGGATTTTCTTTCTGCAGAAACTGATGGGGAGCAGACTGGTGCTCAGACTGGTGGAGCAGGCTATGAGTGATGTGTAGACCTAGATCACAAATCTTGGAAATTTAGATGAATGATCTGTTACTGTGACCATCTCACCATCTCTGATAAAGCACATTCAGTAGAAGCTTATCTCTGAAAGCTACACTTTGGCAAATCCTTTCTTTCTCCTTAAAATATAAAAAACCAGATAAATGCATGGGGCATTTAAAAATATATTCCCATTCTTTGTATCACTACTGCTAAGTCTTGTTGTCAACTGAGTTGCAATGGCTGCTGAAAACAATTTTTCCTTCTTTGCTCCCACTGCTCATAGTATCCTTTTTTTTTCATCCTAAAGCCTACAGTGTTATTATTAAACTCAGCAACTTAGAAAACTACCACCAAATTTAATTTGTTTGTTGGTTTGGTTTTTTTTTTTAAACCAAAGCTTTCCTGGCATTGTCCCATAAAAAATATTAACTGGTGGTTTAAAGGACAAGAAATGAATCTACATTGCCTCTGTGCAGTATTCCTAATTGGGATAATCCACCTGTTATGAAAGTGTTGATTAAATATGTAGCTTAAAATATTGCTCCTTTTCATAAGCAGGGTCTCCATATTATTGCTTTCACTCTGCAAGCTTTTCTATAGCTGCTTGAAGTTTAAAATGTTATTAATGAAGACAGAAATTGTTATATAACATAACTTACTGAAAGCTTTAGCAAATGTATGCCATATTGCTCATCAAACAAAATTTTCCAGTGAGGTGCTGTCCACTGCTTTCTGTGCTGTGTTGTGTTCTCAAGTGACATTGAAACATTGCAGCTGTTTTGGCACACTTTTCTGTACTTCCAGGTTGATTTAGCAAGTATGACAAAAACCTGGAAAAGAAAATAAAACAAAAACCTCTTTGGTGTTTTTAGTGCAGAACTTCAAAACCAAAGAAAACAAAAAAAGGATGCTGGAGCTGTGAGGAACTTGAATTTCACTAAAGCAAGAAACAAAACAAATCTTCACATTATTCAGTCTGTGAGAGTCAATCAGGATGCTTTTATTATTCAGTCTGTGAGAATCAGTCAGGGTTGTTTTATTAGACATGTGTGAACTTGACTCTTTTGTGCCTTACTCTGTGCATGAGCCTCCTTCCCGTGTTACTGTGAAGCAGAACCCAGTATTTGCCACCCTGCACTGCAGCTGCAGTCCCACCATCCTGTCCCCAAGCACCTGAGGCTAGAGGTGCTTGATGTGCCATCTGCTGCACGATACACACCTGCCAGCCTGATACCAGACATTAAAAAAGTATGCGTGATGAATATTCCATCAACATATTCATAACTGTCTGAAGACACAGTTGGTTGTGTTTGTTGAAAATAATTTGTTCTAAATGTTTTAAAGTAAATATATCAAATTACTTCTGTCTTTTTTATCCTAATCAAAAAAATTCGAGTAGAAAAGGAGCCTTTTGATGATGCTTTAGTAGAGAAAAGGTTTGTAATAATATGAAAATATTGCCAGCCAACTAAAGGAAGATATTTGATTAAATATATCTTTTTTGCAATGTTCTTTCAGATGCAGAATGATATTGTCAGAGTCATTGTGTTTTACAGAAACAGAAATTTGAATTTGACCTCCTTAACAATACATTTGCAATAACAGCATGATAAAAGTGGGCCTTTTTATTCTCATTTCAATAGTGTGTACTACTCTGTTGGCCCCTGTAGGGGCATTACATGAATCTCCACAGAGAATGCCTTCATTTTACCAGAGGAAAAAAGAAATCTGTTCAAATGCTCTGGTGCTCTGATTTAATGAAATCAAAAGTACTGCATATTATCAGAAATTTGAGTATGTTTCAGGCTGATCTGGGTGCACACCAGAAATTCTCTGTGTCCTTACATATGTTTCATGACCCTTGTACAACAGATCAAATACATTATTCAAAGCTAAGTGGCCTACATGTCTGCTCAGATTCATTGCTTGCTAATCCTTCCACTTTCAGTTGCAAAGCTGAAGGACACCCCTGCCTCACCAGATTATGCAGTGAACCCAAGTGGTTGTTTTTAAAAGCTGTTTTCCTTCATCTGTGTGTGACAATCCAGAGAAGGTGGTCTATGCCATTGAACCATTTTTACCTACTGAGCACTATATTGTTACAAAAGCACTGGTGAGAAAGCTGCATCAATTTTTGCAGCCACACATCTTTTTGCTTTAGGATATCAGCAGTGTAGTTGAGTTGTCGCGGTCCCTGGATGAATTATTCAAGCTCTTGACATCAGAGATTTCTGCCAGCGGATTGGCTGGTGCTGAGATAATAAAATCTTTCCACAGAAAAACAGTGGAGAAGGATGATGGCAGTGAGACCAGCAGAGCTGCTGCTTCCAATACAGCTGGCTTTGTCTGGCTGTTGCATCTCTGCAAGAACACACAAGGATGTTTTTAAGGTTTGGCTTCATGTGAATTCTCTGATAAGAGATGGTGGAGGGATAAGAGGCCTGCATTTCCAGTGAGGGAAAGAAATCGGATCATTGCTGAAAAATTACTTCTGGCTGCATTCTAAAGAAACGCTGCACATGAGAGAGGGGTAGAAGCTGCAGCAGCATCCACAGCAGCAGCAGCAGCAGCAGCAGCGCCTATGGCTCGCTATAAAGGTGCTGGTGGCAGAAGTGCTCTGTCATGGAATGTGCTTCCCGAGTTCCTCCAGTGCCAGCAGGGTAAGTGGTGCGAATATGGAGCCGATAGTCCTTGCAGGTGCAGAGAGCATAAGGAACTGTGTGACACACGCCTCTTGTGGGTAGAGATAAACAGCACCTCTGCAGAGAATTTAGTCAGTGAAAATAACACCATTGCTTCCAGGTAAATTTGTAAAAAGCTTATTTACAATGGAATTTTTAAAATCAATGCACTGCTTGTGTTATGCTCAGACATAGATTTTACAGTGGTAAAGTCTGTTACTTTTAAGCCTATAAGAAATAAATGCTAAAACCAAGGAAACTTTATTGTTAGTAGTTCCAGTTGGGCTCATAAAGAATATATTGCTCACATAAATTCCCTTGAAACAGGTTATTAAGAAAGGTGATTTGTGCTATTTGTTGGTATGAGTGAAATTGTTTATGTCTTCGGCTGGTAAAGTGTCTCTTTAGAAGCTGGAAGCTGGTTCTCTGATTTCCAGTTTTTGTTAGAAGGCTGTTTCTTAAATTACCAAGATGCACTGGAACTACAAATTATGGAATCATTTCCCCTCGTTTCTTTGATGAGAAGTTTGTCTTCTGAAGGCCTGGTTTATTTCTCTTGGCTTGCCCTTGTTGTATCAGGGTTGTTTTTTTAACCTACAGAGGTGTGAATGAAGGCAGAACAGGACTGATTCTGTGTGTGCTTGATCTCTATCTCTATACTTACACACAACCCAATAGAAGTGTGCAGGTACTTCTATGGAAGTTAATTTGGGTACCTATATATGTAATGGCAGAGCGCAGCTGACATTTGCTGTGTGTCAGAAGGAAAGCACCTTGTTCATGGTTAGGAACCATGCAATGAGAAATCTGTTTTTCAGAATGGAGAAACAATTGTCACATACAAAGTCAAGACACCTCTCTGCCAAAAATAGTCAGTGTGGAATGAAGCATGATGCAGTATCTTAGTGATATTTTTCATAACTTGCGCATGAGTGCAACAAGTCGATTCTGAGAATGTAATACATTTTAAAAACATGTGTAAGACCACCTGCCCAATGATATCAAAGGAAAATAAAGAATGCAAAATTATTTTCTCACGCATAAAGTGTGACATTCTAACAATAGATTCTGGAGAGTGTAGGTCTCTGGTATTTCTTATGTGTGAGATAGTGTTTACATATTAAAAAAATATTCCTGAATTATAATGCACAGACACTTTTTGTGGGAGCATGTATATGGTCAGGGAGCTATCACTGTCCCACTGAAGAGAACATTTGGACCTATGAGTTTTGTGTGGCGATTTCTATCTTTATCTTTCTATCTTCTTTATCCTCATTGTGAAGCAGCATTGCATGAGTGTAAATCAGGGAGCTATGCTCCTGATGTTATGTATGCTTGCTAGTTAGTATGCAACAGGCTTAATAGCTATCTATTCCAGAACTTTAATGTGTATTATGGAATATTCCATTTTAATTTTACAGATGTGGAACAGGAAAATTGCTGTTCAGTGCTGCAGAAGTCACTACCAAATGCAATAGCTACAATTAGATACTCCATCTGTAGGTTTTGGGATATGCACATATTCTTATAAAAAGTAAATATTTAACAGCAATTGTATTTATTTGAATTTTCTGTTGGGAAATGAAGGCGCTCATTCAGAAATGATGATGGTAATAACATGATTTGGTTTTCCATGAAACAGTTATTTCCTCCTATTTTTGAAAGAAAAATCTCCCTCATAAATACTTGAATACTTCTGTTGTGGTATTATTCCATGTGTCAAAACTGATTGCCCATAAGGAAGGGGCAGGATTGTGTGGATTGGTTACAGTGCTGTGATTCTCTTCCCTCCGCCGCTGTGACCCTTGCTGCTGCAGTTGGAGGAGCTCATTCGGGAGCTATTTTTATCCGTGCATCTGGCAGCTGTCCCGCAGGGACGATCTGACAGTCAGGGAAATTCACTGTAAATCAGACAAGTGCTTCGAGACAGGACTAAGGGAGGTAGTAAGTAGTGGTGTAGAAACTGCCTGAACTAGCTAATGGTTCCTTCCTGGCTGAATGTCCGAGCGGATAAATAAGTTGGATAATGCAATTTCAAATCTTGAATCCAACATTCTAAACATTTTAAAATACACACACTAAGAGTATTTTTTCTAAGTCCTCTAGCTGACTTTCTACATAAAAGCAACTTGACTGTCAGAGATGTGGATTCTAGTTAAAAAGTATAGAGAAGTTCTAGGTGCTCAGACCATGGGTAAGTATAGTATGAATTTTGAACTCAAATATATCTTGACATTCAAATTTTAAATGCTGTCTTTCTGGTCATTAGCTTGTTAAGACTTCTTTGCCATGAAACTCTTCAAACAGCCAGGTATCAGAACATTATTGTAATAATATAAAGTATTTGTTATGAGTATTTGGAGGCAATATTGACTGTCTCAATAAAATATAGAGCTATTTCTAGCAAATGCAGAATGCATTTGTTGTCCATAGGGAATTTTACTCTTCCATCGCGTAAATCTGAAAGTGGCCAGTGATGTCTAATCAAAATTATTTTCTTTTATTCTCAGATGAGCAAGAGTCAGTGCAGAAAAGGACTTTCACAAAATGGATCAATACTCATCTGGCTAAGGTAACAAATGGCTTTGAATTCTATTTTTTTTTAAAAAATCAAACCTTTTAATCTTTGCCTACACAGCCCTGGAGTATGGAATATGTCATATTCCTCTGAGAAGTATTTCATAAATTAAGAAAGGGATCTTCATCATCTGCACACCACTGAGGATGAATCTCATAATGGTAGTGGTCAGCTGCAGAAGTGCAAGTGGTGTCCGCAGGCCAGAACTGAAAGGTAGCACAGTAGATGCTATTTCAGCCCAAGGAAACATCTGAAACTGCTTTCTATGAAATGGAAATATTAGACTTATTGCACACAATATATTAGAATAAAAATTAAGTCATGTCTTGTGTAGTTTGATAGAGGCGTACCAAACAGGTTACAGACATAAACAGTGCTTCATGAATCCAGTGCTGAATTAATTATCTGGTGCATTGTGGGATTTGTCATTAAATGATTGCTGCTGCTTCTTAACACAACTGAGAACAGCTGGTTTTGCCTTTAAAATAGAAAAGACTAGTACTTACACACAGTTTAAAAAGTATTAAGCTGCAACTGGTACCATTTTTATCTGAACACTTAAGCAGTGAGACTTAATTTGGCGTTTCCTGATGTTTTCACACAACACAGCTCTAACCATAGTTATCAATTAGTCCAATAAATTAAAATTTTAAACTCCAGAGCAGCTTTTTGAAAGGCATATTTTGAAACCTGGAGATTAATGATCATTAAAATTGAGTAAAGAATGTCTGTAAAACAGCACTGTTTTAGCTTTTGTGTAAGGAGTTGGCTAATAATACCCTCAAAAATGAGCTGAGCAAAGCAGGAAGCCCATATAATGGTATATCGTGTGATTTGATTTAATGAGGCAGTATGGTAGAGCAACAGCGTTTATTTACATTGCTGAGGAATGTAATTGAAGAACTTACTATGAGATTAACTACACTGGCGTTGTAAAAT
Source organism: Origma solitaria (assembly GCA_013397895.1). Lineage (NCBI taxonomy): Eukaryota > Metazoa > Chordata > Aves > Passeriformes > Acanthizidae > Origma > Origma solitaria. The sequence goes on along the minus strand of VZRL01005209.1, from coordinate 88,914 downwards.
TCAACTGCAGGAACAAAGTTATCTTTGGGACTTCTTGGCAGTGGATTCTCACTGGAAATGAGGTCTGTGCCTCATTGTCTTTGAAATAATTTGGAAAAGCTGTTCATGCAGGAGAGAACTTAAGCACTCTATGTTGTTTACCTCAACTGAAAGTGAAAGGCATTCAGTGTTTGCTAAAGCATTAACTAAGTGGGCTGTGAATGAGTGACCGAGGAGAAAAATAACTCTTATTTCATGTTCATATATTTCTTAATTGTGTTGTGTCATTAATAATAATCAGATAATTATGGACAAGTAGAATGATCAGGTAAATTATCAATATCACAGTGTTAGGTATTATGAGTGTGTGTAGGCATGTCATGATAATTTCCTAGTTACAGACTAATCCTTGGGAAAAGGCAAAGTCATGGTGGCAGCTCCAGTAAGAGATCTTCCCCTGGATTGGGATTTGTGAATGTTTCCTGCTGTGTTATTCCCTTTGGGCCATGAGGCCTCAGGTGAACCTTTTGACTTGCATTATTTAGGTGCGTATTCTTTAATGGGTCTGATACTGTAAAGACTGACCAAAGACATTAAAACCAGGCAGTTACACAGCCACAGCCCTGACTTTTAGCTGCCTGAGGTACCTTTTAGTTGCTTGTAGTAACTGGTTTGTGTTAATTCACACTTTAGCAGGAAAGCTGTTTCTGTGATGCTTTTATTGATGGCTGTCAGCACGTTTGCTTCACTGCCTGTGTCAGACGTGTGATCATCTGGCTTTGCTTCCTATTCCCACTGTTACGCTGCCAAAGGAGAAGCACTTTTTATAGAAATTAAGCTCAACAGGAGAGACCCATGCCATTCAAATACTGAAGTTTTTAAAGCTTAAGCTTTTAAATCTTTGTTAGTTAGGTTTTTGGAGAGTGTGGAAATATGTTTTCTGAGTTAATCACAGCTATAGGAAATACAGGTGGGTCTTTGAAGTGCCCAGGACTACCCTTGCATTCATGTTCTGACTTGTAACCGAAACATTCAATATGATTTTTGTAAAAGGTTGTTGTGGGTTTGATTGTTTCAAAAGAAACTGGAGATCTATAACATCTCCGTTGGCTGGAAACCATTGAAATGTGATAGGGAAAAGCCATGGAAGAGACACACTTTTAGGGAGCATTGTCTGCATTCTGCTCTCATCTTTGACCCAATAAAAAGTGGAGCATGTACTAGTCTGGTACCTAGTGAGGAGCACTGTGAAGTGCTGGCCTCAGACCAGCACCAGAGAAACATCGACACATGCTGCACCACTATGGGGTAAAGGAGCAGGGAGTGAAGGAGTGAAGCTGAGCCAGGGGAAATGAGGGATAGCTGGGGGGAAGGCAATCTGAATTTTGTCTTTGTTTCTCACCACAGATCTAGAATAACTGTGCTGAATTTGACTCAGTTTATACATTCAGAATTAACAGTAACCTCACTTTAAATTGTCTTTATGCCCCTTGGCTACTCTCAGAAAACTTTGGGTTTCTTTCCTTTCGTTGCCATTTTTGATAATTTCGTAAAATTTTGATTATTTCATAAAATAATCTCAGAAAATTAATGGAAAAAGTAATAGGAGGAAATAAGAGAAAACTGAAAACTATAATTAAGATATCTGTAACTCTTAACACCATGGCTATCTAAAGAAGTGTTTCATCATAAATGAGTTTGAGGTTTTTGGAAAAAAATACTGCATGAAACCTCAAAAACAGGAGAAATTAAAGTTTTCTAAGCAAAGATTGATGGGGTTTCACTGTAGCAATTTGAAAAATGGGTTTAGAGGTAGCAAAGGAAAGGAAACTCTACCAAGGTAGAGTTTTAATCCTTATACTCTGGTGGTTGAGTAGAGCAAAGGAGGATCTAAAAAGGAGCATTTTCTGACATTGTGAGAAGTAGTGCTTTGAAAGAAATGGAAATACAGAAGTGATTTGATTATTTTAGGTAGAACCGAGACCAATTCGTATCTTGGGAACATAAAGCAGGATGTGATGGTTTGTCAGGGTTTTCTATGCGTAAAAGATTCATCCCTGCTAATCATTAATATCTTAGTGTATTTTTTTCATCTAAAAAGTCATGCTCTAATTGAAACAGAAACTAATTCAATAACTAAATCTATCACGTACATTAAAACAATTATTTTTGGCTTTTTAACTATAAAGTTAAGAATGGATTTGAGAATATGGATACAAATAAATAATAATGAACAAACCAGGTAAATTAAATGAGACTGCTGCTGAAATTTCTTCACCAAAAGGGTTATCAGGCACTGGAACTGGATGCCTATGAAAGTGGTTGAGTCTTCATCCCTGGAGGTATTTAAAAGAGGTGCAGATGTGGCGCTTAGAGACATGGCTTAGTGGTGGACATGTCAGTGTTAGGTTAATGGTTGGACTTCATTTTAAAGCTGTTTTCCAGCCTAAATGGTTTTATGATTATATGCATTGAAATTAATGAAAGACAATAGGAGGAAGGTGTGAATTTTTATGATAACTAGAACGTAGTGTAACTCAGCTTCATTTGGGTGAGCTGCTAGCACGAGGCTGCATCTGTCCCTCCACTGTCTCCCTAAACCCAGCTGTCTCTGTTCTGTCATTCTGAGTAATAATCTGGTGAGGCTCATCAATTGGAAATCATAGGTTTTCTCTGCCAGCCACTTGCAGAAATTGGGTCACAATCTATGAAATGAATGTGATCAATTTTCTGGCTATCCTGTTGAAATTTTGTGCATCTGTGCAGTTCTACTAACAATAAATGAGATATATATGTGTAACAGGACAAGAAGTTTTCTGGTTCCATATAATTTATTCATATTTTTCTATGATTGTAGAAATGTCCTTCCTTCTCTCAATCTCAGCTTCAAAGTATAGACATCATTTGAGTATGCTTCTGATTATCATTTGAGGCATCTTTTCAAAGTCTAAATTTAAAATACAGAACAAATTTACACCAAATATTTCAAAAAGGAGACATTACTTGCATTCAAAGCAGCAATTACTTAAATATTTTTCATTCCATTACCTATGCCAGTTTTTGAGATAGTGGATTAGATGAGTAAAGAATATGAAAAATATATCACTTTCTTAAACAGCAGAGGCATATGCTTTTTATTACCTTTTTTATCTTTCGTGAAAGTTTGGGTGAATAGTAGTTTCAAAGCTTTGAAACACAGACTGTAAATTGGTTTGACCCAATCAAATAACATTTTTGTTCCCAGGTGTAGGGATAATTTTGGTATTTGTACTCACCAAAGTATTGTTGTAAACTCACTAACAGTGAACAACAAATACTTACTGAAAGTTTATTAAACATGATGAGGGTGTAACCTCCTTGTAATTAGATGTTAACATCTTCAGGGGAGTGAAAATCATTATATCATAAAGTGTATTACTAAGAACGTTTTTGGCAGTCTGTATAATTAACTTATTTTCCATATTAGAGGGGTCTTATACAAGAGATCTTGCGACACAGGTGTTGTATCTCCCTCCTGTTCCTGTTTTATTGGTTGTAAGATCCATGGCGTGTGCTGCTAAACACTGGCAGTGTTTGTAATTATGCAGCCTTCCAGCAGCTAAAAAGTACATTTAAGCTTGCTGAGTTAAGGACAATTGTTGTGATTCTCACACTTCAGAGTAGCAGCTCTCACCAGCTTTGGTGCTTGATGGTTTCTTTGCTGCTTCTCCTGTTATTCAGTGCTTTGTCTACACCTGGTTTTCCCCAAACCAGTGTTCGATTCAAGTAGAAAATACCGTACGTGTTAATTTGCTTGGATGATATCCAGGAATACTTTCACTGCCTTACCATAGTACCAAGCCTCAGCCGGGGTGTAAGTCTAGTTTTTTTAACTTCTGTCAGTATCACTGGAGGGTGGTTCAGAGCAAGACTTTGGCTTGGATGATCAGAGGTTTTAACTGCAGTGTGAAGCTATACACTGGGGAAGCCAGAAGTGCTTCCCAGATTTGCTTTGCAGATGAATTCCAGATGGCTTTTGGCTTCACCTTGGGATGAGATGAATTCTGACCTCTCCGTCAGTTTGTGAGAAGGATAGCACAGCACACAAGCTGGGAGAGAGCTGTGCTGTGCTCGAACAGGTTGTCTGACAAGCACATTACAGGCACCAGAATCACAGAGTACCGGAAATCTCACCCTTCGATCTAAATGTATCCTAAATTGCTCGCTATAAGAAACCCATCTCTCTTCATTGTTGTAGAGTCAATTTCAAGAGACAAACCTCACTACTGGGGCATTTGGGTAGGTGGTAAGATTTTTTTAGGCCTTCATCTCCAGGTGGATTAGGATGGTAGCTGCTATAATCCTCTTGTTTTTATGGCTGAATTATTTTAGCACATAATTCTTCAGTGTTTTGTCATGTGGTAATACTGATAAAACCGAAGCTGCTCCAAGCTTCAAACAGGAAATGATAACATAGAAGGTGAGGAAAATTAACTGCATTTGTGTTAATTGCCTGTGATGCTAGACTAGGACTAATTAATCTCCAGTGATCTGCTTTGCTCCATTGATTTCTTTGGTGTTATACTAGGGAAGAACATGATCCAAGGAAGAACATTATCTATTGCATTGCTAGGAAATAAAAAAGAACTATGACTAAATGTACCCTCATAATGAATTGTAGTGCTGCTTTATTTTATATACATGAGAAAATAGGCTCTTCTATTAGTGTGACGTGTACAGCATGTCAAATCTCAGATGAAGTCTGCTTCCAGCAGAGGAGTTACATTTTTACTTTATGCCAAAATTATGTTTCATTGAAATACTAGTTTATCCAAGCTGAACAATTTTTATTTTATTTGGGGAGCCAGAATCTTTTTCTTTCTCCTGATTTGTTATTGCATTTTTACCTTTACAAGAGCCATATTTCATTTGTTAGGTTCACCTTTTCAAATCTCTATTTCTACACAAAAAAAGTAGTAGATAAGTTGTTGTGCAAGCACTTTTTTAAACAAGTACTCCAAAAGTTAATTATTAAACCTAAAGTATTTTCAAGAATTTTGTATTCTCATTGTAACTGTAGTGAATTAGCAGGTATTGTTATTATCATTATCACCATCATTATCATCCTTCTCATTATTATCATCACAATGAGGTATATGAATTCTCACAAGCTGATGGAAGCTGGAGGGTGGTTACTCAATTTATCAGCTAGACCATAGTTAAACTTTTTTTCTGAGAGGCATTTTGTGATCATTAAACTACTGACTGCCTGAGAGTGGTAGCTCCACAAACTGGGGTGCATTTAAGAATACAGAGTTTTATTATGTGACCTTGTTAATTAAAATTTCTAGAAGATCATCTGTTTACCTATTTTTGAGTATTATCATTGTTGTTCTTGTGAATGTGAAGACATTTGGTAAGCAATTTGTCTTAAGTAGGAGCTGACACAGTGCTGACAGCACTGGAAGCTTGCAAGGCTGGAGGAGAGGAGAGAAAATACAGCAGCTCAGTGTAACAACTGTCAGCTGTGAGAAAGCAGCAGCATCTCTCAACCAGCTACACCACTCCAGGAATCTTCCCTTCATACAGCTCCTCCTATTCCTCAGACTGAGAGAGTGGAATTTCTGTGAAATACTTAACACCAGGAAAAATAATCTGATGGATTGAAATGTGACTGTAATAGTACATCCAAAAATTGTGCGTTTTTTATAGAACCTGAGGCAGTGGTTGGTGTGTTTCCCTGCTTGTTTCAGAGACCAGGAAGCTTTTTCTTTTTATCCTCAGTGGCAGAATCCTCAAAGTGTTACAGTCCTGTGCCAGAAACGTTAAGTAGTTAAACAATGTGATGGCAAAGCAGTGGTTAAAGGATATGTTGATATTAAACATTATAAAACACAAAGAAGGGAATCAACCACTCTCTTTGGGTTTCTGTTCAAAAGCAAGGGGATTAAGATGCAATACTGGTGACTCTTTATAATATCTGAAACTTTCTCCACTTTCAGCGCAATCCTCCCATGCTGGTGAATGACCTGTTTGAAGATATCAAAGATGGGGTAATGCTAATTGCCCTTCTGGAGGTTCTTTCAGGGCAGAAGCTGGTAAGACACTTTCTTCCTTCTAAATAGACAAGGTAGTTGCATAACTTCTGTCAGATGTAATTTTCTAACAGGTTTCCATATTTCAATACTGTAAAAAAACTTACTGCTATGTAGGAAAGTAAGTTTTTCACAGCGTGGATTATCTGATTACAAAGTATTATTACAGATTATTACAGGCATACTTGCTTCTATGCATTTTTTATTAATTTTGCCATAGTAGTTCATAAAAATTGCTTATTTGCATTAGTCTTCTGGGTTTTGTTGTGTATTAGTTATCTGGGTTTTGCTACTGTAATACAGTCAAGGTCTAAACTGCAAGTTACTTCTATGCATCTTGAAAAAAAAATAGACTTGTTAAAGTTATGGCTTTCTCTCAAAAAAACTACTCAAGCTCCTCAGATTTCATGGGGGTTTATATCCATTGGCCTTGACAGCTGCTCTGCTTCTGTAAAGAACCTTAAATGATGCCAAGTGGCTTTTTCACAGCCAAGTTATGTACAGAGGGGATAATGTGCACATGGCGAATAGGCTCTCCCTGGGGAGACAGGCTAGTTTTGTGCATATGATGTAGGAGAAAAATGAAAGGATTTTGGGCAAAATAAAAGACTTTTTCTGACCTTTCACAAACCAGCTCGCAGCTCGGGTGGCATCATCCAAAGGAACAGTGCAACACTGTCATTCTGCTTGCTCCAGGGCTCAGGTGTTACAGGCTCCCTCACATACAGGCAGTTTTCAAATGCTCTCCTTTTCATATTTCACCTCTGTTTTGATGGCAGGTGAGCCCCAAAATTAGGTATTAAATCCAGCTGCAAAAGTGATTTTACTGTGAAATGGGATAAAGCTGTGCTTTTCCAGTGTGTGTCTGCTCCATTGAAATATATTCGTTTCAGTTTCTGTTCGTCTAAGACAGAGAGCCTCCCTCTTGTGGCAAACCAGAAGTAAAACAGGAAAAGAATTTTAATGACAGCACCTGTTACTGTGAAATTCACTGGATTGTATCCTGTCTACATTAATTAGGGAAAGACAAGACATATTCCAAAACTAGAATAGTGTCTGGTGAACTCAAAGGTTATGTGTACCAGTGTGTGATATTCTGTAGTAACTGCCAGAGGAATTTCAGAATTTATAGTAGGCCTTTGTTGAATCCATTTGTAACATTGTGAACAGGAATTTAAATTACATTAGTTGAACATTTGCATTACAATGTAAGATTCAGTGCGGAATTCAATTCCACTGTAGAGTATTACAAACCTAGCATATGTTCTTGATTAAATTCAAAGAATTCTGTCTTTTTTTAGCCTAGATGTCTAAAGTTCAGCAAAATTCATTGTTCAATGGGAATTCACTTCGGGTTTTAATTGCCAGTAAGGTATTGAGAGATGGGATGAAAACTCTTAGGTAAAATCACTGCACTGATTTTTAAAAATAACAACCACTCTCACTTATACACTGCAGGCAAAAATATTTCACTGAGAAAATGTTGTCTTCTCTCAAATGTATATATATACATACATACACACACACATATATCTATGTGTGTATGCATGTGTGCAAAAATAGTGACAGTTATTTTACATAAGAAAAACAATTCTCTGATTTGATGTTTATGGATTGAAGCCAACAGCTTGCATCCTGAGATTATTAAAACATATGTAACTTTTTTATCATGGAATTATCACACTTGTGTCCCCTGTATCTGTCAGTCCTCCCTGTGATGCACATGCAAAGATATTCAACAGTTTCACTGTTCCAAGGAACATTTTTACATAGGCATTGACAGTAATCTGGAACTTCGTTTTTTAAAGCAAATTGACATAAATCTAATTGAAGTTTAATCTGTTCTTTCCCTTTAAGCCTTGTGAGCAGGGACGTCAGCTGAAGAGAATTCACTGGGTTGCCAACATTGGCACAGCTCTAAAGTTTCTTGAAGGTAGACGGGTAGGTATGGTAGCACTCAGACCTGATTTCCTATTTTGTTTTTCTTTGTTTCCATAAGGATATGATTTGTGTCTACCCATTTGTTTTTATTCTCCAAAATTTGAGCTATGTATGCAGTCTTCGGTTTCTACACAGGGCCTAAAAGCTGCTGTAAAGTAAAAATTATAAGGTCCAACACTAATATGTGGCAATGCATAGGGTGAAATGTGACTTATTTTTTTTAAATTTATAATTAATCACCTTGGATTTTTTTTTTTTCTTAACGTGTTCTTTGGCTCCTCATGATCTCTACCTCCCTGTTGCTCTTCTCAGCAAAGAATGGACTTTATTTCAGGAGACTTTCATTTATAATTTAAAAAACCCAGATTTCTGGTCTTCACTATCTTTTACATGCAAAAATCTACTCCCTGAAATTATAGATATGAAAATTTAGGGTAATGTGACCCCTTATTAGCTTGCCAGGACTTCAGACTAATTACTGGATCTATTCTGATAGAGTCAGAATTGTGGCCGTTTTAGAAAAGGACAAAAGTAGTTTATAAATTTAACAAAAGAAGAAAATTTAAAAATTCATTTTGATCTAGGTATGAATATCATATAAAAGCAATGTGCTTCTACCCTTTTTCCGGACTTCTCTCTACACTATAATGGATTTTTTCATTAGATTATAGGTATTTTATTCCCCAGTTTCTGCATTTTAGTTCAATTTTTCTCAATGCAGATGTTGCACCTGATGAATTTTGTCTCCACAATGCTGTACACTGGGAGTTGTTGGATTTTGGCAGTCTTTCCCTCAATTTAAGTCTCTGACATCTTGACCCAATTACATTCATGTTAAAAGGGAAAAAATCTTAACAGATGCCCGTGAAAAGAAATCAAAAAGAGAACTTTTTAAAATTGAAACTGCATAATCAAAGCAAAGACAAGTACGTTCCTGAAGCAAAATTCAGCTTTAGCTCACAGTTTCACTGTTTGAGGAAGAATAGTTTGTTAATACAAACCATATCATATGCAGCCTGAGGGAGGAAGCTCAGGCTCGGACAGAGCTGTTCCCTGGTGCGACCTCTGTCACCTCAGACAAGGCTGGGGTGTAATGAAAACACACACTTCCCTAGTTTAAGTTGTCACAACGTGATGGGTGACCCAGGCTAGACCCCAGAAATACTATAGCATTGCAGCTGGGAAATGGACCCTGCCAAGGATGAAGGAATATTGCCAGAGCACTGTATTTTTCCTTCTGATATCTCAGTATTTTTGTCCAGATTTGTCATTTTTGTTGTATTAATAGCCCAGATTTTCTTCTGGAGGGAGTTGGAAAGGTGCAGGGTGTCAGGTGTGTCAAGGTGGTCGATAGCAGTGTTCTGTAAGCTGAATCCAACCTAAAGGATGCATCCACTTGGTCTGGCACCTATCTCCTCCCAGAGAAGGTGGGGATACTGTTCAGACAACAAATGCCTCTTCAGCAGCTGAATGCCATCCCTGGGGGTACTCAAAAGGGAAGAAATGCAGGCAGGACCTCCTTCCTCCATGGGCTCTCCCATAAATAAACTTAATTACACATTTAATCAACTTACTATTTTCACCGTCCAAAGAGACTTCTGCTAATACTGCTGTTACACTACAAACTGAGGCGTGCAATTAACAGATACTATTCTGGACAAAGCTGGTTTTCTCATGGTTCTGAAAAGTTTATTTTTAGTTTTAAATCCATTTTATTGATGTATAAGATAAAGGTAACTCAATAACTAGACTTGATAGGCTATGCTTCTGTGAACAGTAGCCTAATCAAAAGCTTTAGCTGAGTGCCTGCAAGTCTTTTGATTTGTGATATATATTAAAATAACCTCACTTTCTAGAAAAGGAAAAGCTTTTGCTGCAATTGGTCCAGCTGAGAGAATAAAGTATATTTTTCTTTAGGTAGGTAATAGAAGATTTTCCTTATTGACTGGTGGAAAAACAAGTAACGTCAATTTTCCTAGAGTTTTGTCGATTTCTTGGTGGAGAGGATTGAAAATGTAACCCATGGGGAACTTCCCTTCTGCCTCTTGCAAAACAGCCTATGCAGATTTAATTCTGAAAAAAATTAAGAGCTCTGGACTACAATGTTTTGCTTGCTCTTGACATTATCTAGTGTATTTCCAGCTGCTGATTCAGAGAAATTCAGTCTTTCATCTGTTTCAGAGAGAGGTCACTTGAAGTCGTTCTTCGGCTTTTCTTTAGACTGTTTGTCAAGTTTTTCCACAGTTTTTGTCCTTGAACAAGCTTGTAGTGCATGAGCACTTTAGCAGTCATTCATATTTTTATCATGACTGATGTTTTGCTGAGGAAATCAGTACTAATATATTTGCTAATTTTCCAATACTAGTTTTATTTCATTTCCTTGAGCATTATCTGCATGTTAGTTTCTTCCTCATATATTCTGTATCCCCTCTTTATTTCCTTCTATCTTATGAGCTTGTTTTAGAGTGATATTTTATTCAGACTATAGATTAGCAGTTGAGAGTTAATAGTGATGAAATCTGTTCCCATTTCTGTTGAAAAACTTTATTTGACCTTGGAAAACTAATTTTTTCCTACTCTATTTTTAAAAGAGCTATTAGGCTTGTCTTGCAAAGGACCCTTAATCATTGGTTGCAATATCCTTTTCAATAAAATGCTCTTTGCAGGAAAATTGTGGCATTCATTTTTTCCCTTTTCTTTGTTTTATGCTTTTCCCACCCCTTTCCTTTTTATATTTTTATTTTTAAACTCATTTTTCTCTTTTCATTACACATGGGTTAGAACTATGTCGAGAAACCCCTGCATAATTTAAAATCTGCTGCTGAGTATTTAATTTGCTCTCCTGATTAAATTTTATTGTAAGGTGTGTCAAAAATATGCTTTCACTGCATTATCAAATTAGATTAATGCATTTACATAGTAATTAATAATTTAAAATTTATTTTTGTATCATATTTTTCCTTTTGCTTTTCATGCTAGTCCGTATACAGAGGATCTCCGGTTTGTACAGTGTTTCTATCTAATTTTTATCTTTCTTTCTGCTTGAATTTTTTTTTTCTACAAATAATAGCATGAAGTGTTCTTAAAAGTTTTCCATTACTTAGAAAACTTGTCTAAATGTGAAAATGCACTATTCAATGTTTGGGTTTTTTTTTAATTGAGAAACCTGTTTGATTGCAGAAATGCATTTCAAATATAAAACCTATTTGAAATGCATTTCATAATTGCCGTTCTTGTGTGGAATACTAACACATGTTTTCTTTTCTATATAGATTAAGCTTGTCAACATTAACTCAACTGATATTGCTGATGGCAGGCCTTCTATTGTGCTTGGCTTGGTGTGGACCATAATTTTATATTTTCAGGTACTACATTTTTTATACTTGAGTCACTTGCTCTAATAATGGTTCAGATCATCACTTTATAGGAACTGGTGTAGTTCAGTCTTTCGCTGTAGCTAAGTCACTTTTTAATAAGCTGAGGATCTGATCCTGAATAAAGCAACAGTTGATGGTATGAGTGCTTCACATTGAGTAAAATTAGACATTTGTCTTTGGAGTAAATTAGTCTTTGCCTAGAATGGAGTTCTTTCATTGCTGAAACATATTCTTCTGCTTTCTCTAAGGAATACAGTGCAGCAAAAGAGGAAAATAATAGAATTGTGGATTCTTGTTACAAGTATCTTTAGCAACCACAGTGGTGACTGTGCTGTAAGTCTAATTCCAGTGCACTGGATGTCAGTCAGTAATTCGCAAACCATACATGTAAACATGGTGATTTCACTGGCTGATGCAGATATTTGCAAGGATAACATTTAGCTGTGAATGATCTAGATTGAGAAGGGGTTGAATTTGTAGAGGAGAAATCACTTGCATTCTGTTGAATTTAGGTGGGAGGGAAGAAAGGCTTCTAAATCCTGTCCATATGAGTTATCAAAGTGAGTCACTTCTCAACACTTAAAATAACAACTAATTTTATTGCTCTTCTTTATGGAGTTTGGCTCACTTGTGATGTAGCTTTCACGTCTCAGGGATGCTGTTCTCTCAGCACCAATCACTGTGATGCCTCAATAGTTCAGTATTTGTCAGAATAAAAGTTAGAATGATATAAACATTTTAATTTATAGCTCATTGAAATGAACAGAGAAAATTATGCTTTTCAGACTTTCTGAAACTCTGGTTCTCTTCATAATTTTTATTTTGTAATTTTTTGACCTTTCCTGTAGTTGTCACAGGCAGATACATAATTTCGACATGATTGAAAGCAAAAATACATGAGAGCTGTGGTTCTCATGCTGGCAGACCCATTCTGCAATATGACAAAACTTTGGATTTTAAGAGGACAGTGTAGAAAATTTTACAACATCCTCTGGGTATCGTCATGTTAAAGAACCAAATTGTTAGTCAAATTAATGTTCCTAAAAGCATCAAGTTAATGATTTTCATTTGATGAAAGGCATCATGCAAAGAACTGACCTAGACCCTCAACAAGCACTATCAATGTACTTTGCCTGCAGTACATTCACTATTTCTTCACAAGGTAAGTCTAAGCAAAAACACAATTGAATTAATGCCAGAACAGTACAATAGGAAGTAAAAAACTATCCAGATGAGATCATTGAGATCACTGCCATTCTTTAATTGAATGAGCCTTCTCTGAAATTAGTGGATTGTTTTATAATCTGAACTCAAGCTGCATGTAAGGCATTGTCTCCTGTTTTGATGATAATTTGTCATTACATGACACACTTGCATATTGTTCAAGCTATAGGGTGTCAAGTCAATGATTGTTAGATGCCTTGTACTTCTGAATTTAGGACCATCACCTGGGCACATACATAAGCATTTTTAAAGCTCCTTTAATATATATTTAAATGAAACATTTAATCATAGCTTCTGCCTAACTTTATTTTGACAGTTGTATTGGGAAATTATTAAAGAAACTGGTGTGAATTAAGAAGATTATCTACAAAGAGTCCATTAACATTTTTTTCCCTGCAGATTGAAGAGCTTACCAGCAACCTCCCACAGCTGCAGCCCTTGTCTAGCAGTGCTTCTTCTGTGGAAAGTGTTGTCAGTTCAGAAACTGCAAGTCCCCCAAGCAAACGGAAGGTGGTAACCAAGGTCCAAGGAAGTGCCAGGAAGGCTTTGTTAAAATGGTTACAGTACACAGTAGCAAAGTAAGTAACCTAAAAATGAACTGATTTTATATTTTAAGTGCACACTTTTTGTGCAGATTCTAAGTTCTGTCAGTCAGGGATCATCCTTTTGTTCTGTATTTATATAGTACCTTCCTATATATATAATTATATAGCCCCTCACCATATTCTTTTTGACAACTGAGGCTACTAAATGTTACCACCATACAACAATCAAGTAATAAGTAATGATTTACATTAATTTTGCATGCAGTCATATTTTATAGTTTCTGACTAATGAATGGGATTATCTCTGACAGAATGAGGAGCTGAAAAGGGAATTAGATTTCTGAATGACAGTGCATTAGTCCCGCTGCCAAAACACTTGATGTGACACTGCCAGTACCAAACTGATTAAGCATTCCTCAGTGAGAGCTTGTAGGAACACTAAATTCTGGCACTTGCTGTTGAAAGGGAAGTGATGAAAAGTTATGTATATCCTTCTGCGGTTTTTTGATACAATGGAAATTTTATTACAAAAATTGCCCTGAATCTTCATTCTTCTTAATCCAGGTTATTTTGGAGTTATTTCTTGCTATGGTTAATTAACTTGAGAATTTTCTTCTTTGTTCCATAAGATTATCCCATGTTGTTTCAGCTTCCAAAAAGGCATTAACACACACACCCCCCCTGGTCCAATAATTAGAACAAAGATACTATAGTAGTTTGGTAGTTTCCACGATAGGAAAATACAAAACAGAGGTGAAAACTGGAAAAATGACATGGATTAATTTGTTCAAATTTAAGAATCTCTGGTATTCGAAGACATCAATTGTGGAAAATAGAGAGGGGAAATGGTCAGTTATGGAATGGAGCCTCAGAGAAAAGAAATGCAATTGTAAAGACTTTATCCATAGGTAGAATAGAGTAATCTGTAGTGCCTAATTTGGCTTTCTTCCTTTCTACTGTTGCTGGTAAGATACTGTCAATGGAAAGTGATTGGTTGCTATTTCCGGACACGCCAATGAACAGAATGCAAAAAGATTTATATATTAAACTTTCAGTTTTATTGGGAAGAGTAGATAAAGTGGGCTGAAAAAATCCTAGTGATACCTAGTGCTACACTTTACCTAGGCCTGCTTCACACTGTAATTTGCAGGGGCTACTTCCCTAAGGTCAGTGAAGTGTTTCATTGATCACAGTGAGCTCTGCATGAAGCTTCACTCAGAGTTTGAGTTCACTGCTTGAACCTCCCAATGGCAAGACTACCTTAGTGTCTAAGCCTGTCCTGAAAGGATGCTTGCTTGTGCAGACAAAGTTAAAAACAGTCTTGCTGTCTGTGGACCACCATACCTTTCAGAATTACTGGTAAAAGAGGCAGTCAGAAGTGTGATTCAGTTCTGATTACTTTCTTATTGTGTATTGCTGTTTCTGGATCATTTGTGCTTATTTTTTAGTGGACATACTAAGTGTTCAGGGTGTATGAAATTATAGTATCATTCATGCTTTTGCTAAGAACATAAAGAAATTTGTGTGTTGTAGTTTCCCCTAAACAGCAGTGATGTCACTGTTCATGCTTTCATTTAAAAAAAAAAACAAACAGATGAGTGCAGCGTTTTTGGTATTTTATTTGTGTGATACTGATGTACCTAATTGAACTGCAGCAGTTTTAATGGTGCAAGATTTACAGTGAGGGAGAGAATAGTGAATGGAGTTGTGTACATCCACAGACTCTGGGTGTATCATATAAGAACTTTGAGAGCTTTGGTGCACTTCATTGCTCATTGCTTCATGGCTTATTGCCACTAGCAAGCCTGCTGGAGACAAACACATCATGTATATGATAAAAAAACTACTTTGATCTTCATAGGGAGAAATGAATTTATGCAGTGGATGGATGGAGCTGTAGTTGACCTGATTTAGCATTACAGGAAAAAGTGGATTAGGTTTAATGATGGGTAACCACTGGGTGGAGCATTCATGTCTCCCCCCTTGCTTCATGTAGTCCTGATGTTATTAGTAACTTCTTTTCATATTCTTTAGGCAAGCTGGAATTGAAATCAAAGATTTTGGACAAAGTTGGAGGAGTGGTGTTGCATTTCATTCTGTAATTCATGCTATCCGCCCGGATTTAGTGGACATGGAGAAAGTGAGGGGAAGGTCAAATAGAGAAAACCTGGAAGAAGCCTTCACAATTGCAGAAGCAGAATTAGGAATTCCAAGGCTCCTTGATCCAGAAGGTACCTAATGCATAGTTGAATCAAGTTTGAACTGCTTGCATGAGTTAAGCCAGATGTGCTAATTCATAATGTTTAGACATTTAAGCAGCATTTTATACAATTCAGTTAAAAAATTAATTTTCTGTATTTTATACTTGTCTAGATGTGGATGTTGAAAAGCCAGATGAAAAGTCTGTCATGACCTATGTAGCCCAGTTTTTGAAGTACTATCCCGATCCTCATCATACAGTGACTGATGTGCCAGAGAATGATGTAAGTTTCTCTTGCATAACTATAAGAAACAGTTTATAATGAAGGAGGGCTTTATAAATACATTTTGTAACTTTCTTAAAGTTCATTATATTTCCTTTCGATGAGCAGTTCAAGTAACAAGCAAGCACAATAGGAAAACTGGGAAAGATTAGCTGAGAATAAAGGAACAAGTTGCAGATGTTTAGTAGGTGGAGAAAATAAAATGGTGATCCTGCAGATACTTTCCTCTTTTCAGGAATAGTAGGAGCAAAAAATAACACAAGCAGTTACTGTAGATAGTAGCAAACCAATGGATCCTAAAATTCCTTAACAGGTTTTTAAGCAGAACACCAATAAGATTATAATAATTTGTTACCTAAAGCAATGTGTCATTTATGTTTCTACCACACTGGGTCTCTGGATAAAAACAAGAATGGTCCAAGATATTGTTTAGGTACAGTCTTTGGGCTTTCATGCTTGAGAGGCATTTACAATTTTGACATAGGTTCCTTTCTATTTCGCACTGATGTTTAACTCTTTGCTCTAAGGAATTGTTGTCAATTATGTTTTTTCCTTGGAATTTAGTTTGTGTATGCTCTGGTGCATTGGCTTTGCACTGGAATGGCTATACTCAGCAATGCCAAGTTATCATGACTCACTTCCTAGTCCTGATTTGCTTTCTTCATGGCAAACACTGGAAACACTGCTGAGACAATCTGCTCAGCCCCAGCAAGAGAGAAAGAAGAGGCAATTTTTATCTGTGTTTCTCTTCATTTCCCACAGAGGTAGAAAAGAGCTTTGAAAGGTGTGAGTCTCCTTCCTTATCGCTGTGTGAGGACAAGGTAGCTGTAGCTTTGCTGTTTGATTCCAGTGCCTGAGCAGTGGAACTTATAATTTTCCTTGCTGCAACATTAATCTGAGGACATACTTGTGCCAGTGTCTCAGCATCCCACTGAGCAATGGGGCTGCTGGAGAGGACTGAGGGAGCACTGGAGCCTCGTGCTGTGGCTGTTCAGGCTAAGGCAGTCCTGCCATCTCCATGCCATGGCACACAGGGAAGTTGCTGCTGCCAACAGCCTTGGCCAGGCCTGCTTCTGCCTGTGCTGAGGCTGGGTATTGGGAAAAAACCTCATCACCTTCCCCCAAGCTTGTGCCAAGATGATGCAGGAGAGCGCAGGATTCAGCCATTCCATGCTCTGCCTGTCTCTGGCTGTACCCACAGAGATGAGCACACGAGTTATGAAAGGGCAACTAACGAATTATTTCCAGAATTCCAAGTGAATTACAAGGAAGCAGAACACAAATCAGTTTGACATGCTAACTTGCTGATCTCAGAACCACTTCCTCTTCTTAGATATCGCTAAGATATTCCACTAGCAATCCACATAAATTTTGGTAGAACTGCTGACCCCTTGCATGTTCTGCTGTAGAAACAAGTAACTCCCAGACTCTGAGAAGGAAGTAAGAGTTTGACATTGCACTAAATTTCTAACGTCATCATTCTTTGTTTCCTGGTGGAAGAGCTATATTGCTTTTTACTCTCCTGGAGTATCCATGTCCATCTTTACATTATTTGGTTAGTGTGGTTACTTAGGACAGGATTCACCTTTAAAATCTAAAAGTTAGGTACTTAAAACACTCCGCCTGTATTCAGCAGGAGATAGACACTTTCCCAGATGGCATCTTTCTTAAGATGGTGTCCTAAACAAACTATCTTCTGGCAGCCCATGTTGCAGACTATTTCAACAGAGATAAAACAGAGTCAGATTAATCCATCCCTTAGGTAATGATAGACAAAATCTTGTTGGCAGTTGATTAAAAAGCTTTTGTTTTAGTGACCAGTATAATCCCCCTATTTTTAGCCTTTCTGTCTTCCTCCTGAAGTATAGTCCAAAGAAATATTTATCACACAATAGTAGAATCCAGGGAGAGATAACCTTGCAAGATTCTTGCCCACTGAACTCTTGGAGTAATCCTAATTTCTTGTTTAAGGTTGTATTTTACCTGATATGTCAAGTGCCTGCTGTAGAATAACCTGAACAGTAGATGCTAGGTACAGCTAGTTTTATCTGTCCTGCCAAAAGAACTGAAAAGGGATTATCTCAGTTGCAGATGCCTACATTTAGTTACAAGAATCCTACTTCAGACTGGACTGTGTCTGGGTGAATTTTGGTGGGGAAAGGGAGGGCAAGAGGAGATTTCTAACGCTCTTCCCCCGCCCTTCAGCCAACTCAGCTGCCACTGTGCTTCCTCAAGATGTGTTGCCCACACAAATTCCTGTTCATCTTCCTTCCTGATTCAGTGCTCAGTTTATAAAGAATTTGCATTGGAAGAAGTGGAGTAATGATTGAAACTTATCCTTTATTTGTGATCAGAGGTAACAGCTATTTGCACATGCATTTCCATAATTAAAAGAGGTCCAATATCTCATGCATGAGCCAGCTGTGAACATATGTGAACTTGTGTAGTCAACACATCTCAAAGAATCATAGTTACTCTAAGGTAAGTAACTATACTGCCAAGTGAAATAAATCATGGAGTGACCAGCAATCTGGAAATCAGATCTAATATGAAAACTGCTTCACTATGTGTGATATAGACACTTGATAATGAGCTTGATAATAGTTCTAAGTACATCTTGTATTCCTACATGTGTGGCTCTTACTGTTCTCTCTGGACTTTCTGTCTGCTTTGCTTTATTTTATTTTGCTTTTTTTTTTCCCTGCTTCTCGTTTTCCCATTTGTTTCATATTGCTAGGAACTTCAAGAAATCCCAACTTTTGTCATTTCTTTTATGAAATTTAAGGTAAGGGTATATGCTCAGAATAACTACTTGGATTGGACCTTTCATGGTTGTTATTTTTTTACATCCTGCATATATTTGACTTTAGATTTGGGGGGGTTTTAATGTACACTGGTTTGCTAACCTTAAGTTAATCTTTCCAGAAAAGCAAATAGATTAACATGATTAATCTAGGTCGGCTCTGTTACATGAGCTGATCCTAACAGCCTAATGCTTAATTTTGCAAGTAACTTAACAGAAACATTATAGAAAAATAAGCCAACATTCCTATAATAAATCTCAGACTATGCTTTAGGTTTTCTTAAGTATAGATATAAACATGAAATAAATAGATTGTAGCTCAATGTTTCCACACATCTAAAACCCATTTTAGATGGATATTTTTGTATGTCTTTAGGTTTATAGAGTAGATAGTAGAGTTTATGATTGTGATGTATGTGGACTGTGGTTGCAAGGAGAGCATGTTCATATGTAATTGCATGACATGTTGCTCCTTTTTTCATCTGAATTACGATATTTTTAAATGCATACTTTTTTAACCATCCTAAACTTTTAGATACTTTTAATTTTCTAGTATTAACTGAGAGAGGTTCAGAAATCTAATATAGAGTATACAAAATTAGCATTCAGAGGTGAAGCTGGAAGACTGCAGAAATGAATGTATTATGAAATAAATAAGAGGTGTCACTGCAGTCAGTCAATAGTGTTTATGGTTTGACCTGGTCCAATCAATTGCCTAGATTCCACGCTCATGGGATTTTTTTTTTTGGTTGGGATTTTTTTTTAAAATAAATATACAAAAATAGCTAAAATCAAGGGTTCATCTTCATCTCATGTTATATATTTCTAACTAGTGATATTTTGAATCAAAGATTTATGCTGATAGCAGAATTATTCTTATATTCTTAATCCACTTATACATCCTTAGCCTTACGCAGCCCCAGTGCATTGCTTCTTAAGCCAGAAGAGATTTGAAATGGTAAAAGCTCTGCTGATTTCCTTATCATGGTATAAATTTAACTATACTTAAAGCTCACCCCCTCAAAGTATTTCTGATGTAAAGTCTCTCTGTGCTCTGATGAGCAAGTAATTCAGAGGATAATCGTGTCATCTCTGACATTTTTATGCCAGCAGAGTTCCCCAGTGTAAGAGGAGTTTCCTGAGCAGCAGCTGCAAAAATAGCATTCTGAGCTTTTCCAGGGATTTAGTCCACTTCTGCAGATAGTCATTAATAGCTCATCCCTAAAGGTGATGCCTGGCTCAGCTTTCACCCTCTGTCTGTGATATTGCTGTCAGGGAGTGAGTTTCAGTAACATATGCATCCAGTAACACATATATATGTAAGCCAGAGTTTTCAAAAGGAACAGCATCATTAATTGAATTTCTGCATAACCTTTTTTAAAGGGACTTCATTTTTTCAGTACATATGCAATACAACTGTTCAACGTCACTAAAAAGCAGGTGACTTAACTTTTTTGGATTCAAAATTTAGTATTTGAAAACTCTGTTGTGTCTGTGCCTGAGAATTTGATTAGTTTACCTAGTTTATAACTACATATTAGAGAGCTAAACAAAATACTCCTTTTCCAGTCCATAATTAAGGTTCTCATTATATATGTAGCTCTTCGCATCTTAGAGTATTCCTTATTATGTAATTTTCAAATTAACCTTGGCATATCAGTTAACAAAAGAATGTTTTGATTTTGAGTCTGGGCTGAAAACTTTCTTTGCAAATTTAAAATGTACCCCCTTATCATATTGGAACTCATAAACACTTTTCTCTGAATACTTTCTTTGATGTTCCTTGTCAGTTGAGTGCTCCAGTTCTGTTCATCTCTACAAATCAGTGAATATTCATGGAACTGTGTAAGGATAAATTAATATTTTAAAATGCTGCTTGGAAGTAGCATACCAAGTGAGTCACATGATTTTAGATAAACTTAAATAAATGGATGAGAGATCAATGGTCCTCATGCTGGGGAAAGCACAGATAGTTATATTTATTCCAGATAACTTTTGTTTGGTGGTTTATCTTCTGATCTATATGCTACCTCAGATCTGCAGGCTTTAGAAAATAGTTTACATTTCTGTGAGAATGTCCTTTTGATTTTTTTTATAAAGAGTAAGAACAACTAGCCACTAATGAAAGTCTTGTTTTAAGAATGATAGCTCATTAAATCTGGTGGGTGTTGATGAAAAGTGCCTTGGTGTCTAAGAAAGTGAATCTCTTCTGTTGATTACCCAAACTGAGACTTTAAAGTGCTTTAGTATCAACCAAGGACCAGGGAACCTAATTTGCAGGTGATAAGTGATGTACTAAAGTGGAAACCTGTGAAAACATATGAATAAATAAAAGTTTTGTCATGCATTGATGCACAATAGCATTTCATAGCATCCCGTTAGGTGATTAGTGAAACAACTACATCTTCTGCAATTAAACAAAGTAATCCAAAAATTGCCTAAATAAATAGTTTTTAAAAATATGTAAGACTTAATGCCACCTGTTAACTTAATCTTTTTCTTAGTGTCAGAGAAACAATATGTGGTTTAAGAGAGGTAAGGCTGTTCCTGTGTTCCTTATCTTCAGGTACCTTAGGGGTATTCTTAATCCCGGCGATACTCTGTTTCAAAAAGATTTGGCCAGACCAGGTTTTAGCCATTATTAAATTTTTAAACTGTGATGACAGGAACCTTGCAAAATACCTGTTTTTTTCAGATTCCTGTGTGAACAGTTGTAGGCACATAGATGCTCTGTTAAAGTCTTACCTTAAGGAGTAATACGAATGTGAGCTATAGAGGAATATAAGACAGTGTTTTATGAAACTGAATTTTATAGAGTGAATTAAAAGTAATATACAGAATGTTAGGGCACACTTGTTCTCTCCACGACTTCAAGAAAGTCTTACTGAAAGTTTCAGTCTGTAAGATTGCTATTGGATTTTCAATCCATTAAGATGCATAGTTTTGTATTGCTTTTATGGACCTGGCAGCTAAATACTAATAGACATCTCAATAGTCTCACTAAAGTTGTATCTTCTGAAGAGTAGAGCGAATTTAATACCAAAGGTTTTTTTTTTGTTGCATGAATAAGTTAAGATACTCCCTTTTTGTATTCTACTTGGTTGGACTTAATGATCTTAGAAGTCTTTTCCAAACTAAATTATTCTCCTCATGGAGAAGCAGTCATGAATTTGCTGTTTTTCTCAAAGAATATTGAGGTTATTTTCCCACACACAGACCAGAAGAATATAATTTCTATTCTCCTTCTCTATATTTTAATGATTTGGTAATTTGGAAGCGCTGGGAGTTTTGGCTTCTTGGGGACACCATCTGCATTCAAGGAAAGCCCAATATTAAAAGTAGCTGGAGCTGAGAAATGTCATCTCTGTCCTGTACCGTTTCTCAGGTATCAGCCTTGGTGTGTCAGAAGACAGGAGCATGAGCTACAGAGAACTTTGTTCCAGCACAGCTGCTCTAGCATCATGCTAACCTCACTGCAACTACCTGGCTATCAAGATAACTGTGAAAATTGCAAATCTGTTGTGCAAATTATGTCCAACCAACTACCACTGTTTTGAGTAGAGGCTCAGTAAAATAATTAGTAGAAATACATAAAAGAAGGATTTCTTTCCTATCTCTGGAAGCTATCCTTTCCTTGGCTGAAATTAAGCAATAGCTCTATGCTTTTAAAATTAAGGGTAGTTATATTTTACATATTTTAGGCAGCTTTCAAAGAAAGGAACCGTAAATTGGCATCTTTCCCATGTCAGGATCATTTCTTAAAAGGCAGTACTTTGTTATTTAAATGCAGGCAGTGACTACTCTTTTTTTATCCCAGTCCAGTTTTTCTTCTCTTGTGTAGTCCTTGAAGTGTCATCACTTATTTTATGTGATTAGCCTATATGATGAGATGTTGCATTTGTTCAATGTAATAGGCAAATTTTTTGTTTGTCTGTTTATGATAAATTTTACAGTCACAAGTTCTGGTTTCAGAAAGTAGCTTCTGATTAACAGCCAACACATCTGGTTCATTATCTGGAAATCTGAGATGGACACTTGTATCCTACTTGCCAGCCTGCTCACACAGTGCACAGAATACTTTCTGTTTTCTGATAACCTTTGCATATAGCATGCTCACATACCTGAGACTTCCTGTTAGTATTTTTCTGTCCACTGCCAGGTCACTGAATTCTGCAGAGAACTTTTCAGCCTTACAAAGCCACAGTGCCATGGCAGACTGAAGTGTTAAAAGAAAACTGTAAAACAAATATGCTTTTCTTCAAAGCCATAAAATGCCATTGAAGCAAAAGAAATGGAATATAATTGAGTTTTCTTTCTTTCCATTTTCCACGTTAAAATATTCAAAATATTTTGCTAACTTCTGAACTTGGAGCTTGATGTCAAGGATTACCCTGAAGTTAATCCGACAATAACTTTTCTTTTCAGCAATAGCAAACCAGCTTATAAAATGGTGGTAAAAGATTAAAAAAGCTTCTCCTGTCTCAGCTCAATTAACTTCTACTGAAAATTGACTTAGCAAATTTATTGAAGACTATAATTGGTTGTTAAGATATCTTTAAAAAACTTTGTGTTAATTTAACATCAGATGAAAACTGCAAATATCTCTGACACCTCAATGTCCCCATTTGTCATGATTTCACAACTGTAAGACTCATGTATAGTTGCTGACTTCTCTCATACTAAGAAAGTACTTTTCTGGTAGACTGTAAGAAGGTGAATGATGAGAGAATTGGGCACATTTGCTTTCACTACAACTAATGACCTTGACTTTCTATAGAGATGTTAATATCTGGACTATATCTGACAGCTCTACTAAAAGGCTCAAATGTTTTTTTTTTAATGTGTGGTTGTACTACATCATAGAAGGAAGACAGACTGGTGCTAAGAGACCTAAAAGTGTGGGCAGAACAATTCGAAAGAGACATAGCCCGAGCACAGGTGGCAGAAACAAGCTTACAAGAGAAATATCAGGTAAGCAGCAGCAGGGAAATTTATGTATGATCACAAATTATTGTCATCATTATGTGTAACAGGTACTGCAGTATTTCATGCAGTCTGTATATATATGTGAGTCAGCGTAGTGTTGTTTAAAGAAATAAGGATACAAAATGTCTTGCCTGCTATTGGTGGGGGAATTATAATGTCAGCTCCAGCTTTGCTACGTAGGACAGTGCACAGATGGTTTGCCCAACACAGAGCTTTTCCCAGCAGTGTGAAGAAGGACTGTCCTAGTTAGAGGAGAGCAGGTGTCTGTGACACCCTTCCAGATCCTGCACGATTCTGCTCAGATAGGAGGTGTGACTGAAGGCTGGGGGAAGTGGCAGGTGGAGAGGAAAGGGCTTAGAGTTTCATTTTCATCCCCTCCCTCAAAGGTTAATGTCTAAATTAGCAATACAAAACTTGGCCTAAATTTTCTTCTGAAGCTTGACTATTTTCCAAATGCAGCCACTGTCCCAAGTAGCATTAAATCCTTTTGCTATTTTATCTGATCAATCATTATCTCATTTCATGTATGGTTCAGACATCTGATAACTGAAGGGAAATAAAAAGTCCTACCTATATATAAATACACAAGTAAATATAGAAGTTAAGTGCTATTCCTCTTTGGGAAGGATTAGGACTCCCATCAGCATAAAATTTTCATAGGTTATGGTGCTCCATAAGTGTTAAGAATTTAACTCCTTGACTCTGTACTGCAATTCATTTGATTTTCTCTTTGTGCAGTCATATAAGCATTTCAGAGTACAATATGAGGTAAAAAGAAAACAGTTTGAACTTGCAACCCAATCATTAAGGAAAGATGGTAAATTATCACTTGATCAAGCTGTGGTGAAGCAAGCATGGGAGAGAGTTTCTTCCAGGGTAAGTTGAAAATCCCTGTGCTATGTATTTTTTTATTAAATGAAGGGTGGAATTAAAAATAATTTAAATACCTGTTTGCTCTTGATTTTATTAGGCATTAGCAACCTAAAAGTGGATCGAATTTCTGGCACTGCTGAACTATTTTGCATTTATTTTGAGACTATTTACTGCACTATCATCTTTAATATTTCTCAGAGATAGAATATAAACTTCAAGAAAATGACTATACTTTGAGATTTCTCTTTATTTGAAAGTGTTAACAGTACTCAACCAAGTTCTAAACATTACTGATGTTTGAAAGAAAAGCATACATAATGCCCCTTCCAAACCCAGTTTAAATTGCTAGTTTTTTGGGACATTCTAATATAACATTTTTTTATATCACTAAAAAAACTTTCTGTGTAATATTGAATACTTTACCAATAAACGAGGTTTTAATACTGTTTTTGACCTTTCTGCAATAGCAATACATTAACATTAGTATTTATGATTGGAATTTTGTACAACTGAATGAAAAATCCCCAAAAAGTTACATTGTTTTTCCCAAATAAAAAGTTATTAAAACATCATTACTAGTGTATATCCATACTGCATTTATATGTATATTTTTATGTATGTATTTAACAGAGGATCTGTTTAAAATTCTTCTGGAGTTTTCACATAATTTTCATTATGTTTTCACTCACATAAATGACATTGCCAATAAGATACAGTCTTTTACTGCTGTATTCTCCCCTCCACAGTCCTTTGAGACTCATTTGAACCTTACACACAAAAAATATGTTCAAAATAGAGATAGAAAGATTTTATGCAGGAGCATGTATCAAATAACATTGGCAGAAGAAGGTCTTCCATCCCTTACTGTGCCTATTCACTGATGAAATTCCTGATATTTAGCTTGTCAGTTGTTCCAGTTTATTTGTGGTCATTCTATAACTCAATTACCATTCAGAAAGGACAATACATAAATCAACACATTCTAATAGAGATTTTGTTGCCTGTGAGAATGCTGTTATTTCCAAACCCATGTGGAGTAATATACCTAGATTTATGTCTCAAATATACTCGGCTACGTAGTGGTTCAATCTTACAACATAAAGTCTGATTTTTATCTATGTACTTGTTTGTATTATTTAGCAAGGGAGAATTTCAGTCCTTTTCCTCTTATTTCCTAGATGCTTGATTGGCACATACACCTTGATAAATCTCTTCCTGCACCTTTGGGTACCATAGGCGCTTGGCTCTACCGGGCAGAGGCTGCTCTGAGGGAAGAAGTGACTGTTCAGCAAGCTCATGAGGAAACAGCCAACACAATACACAGGAAACTTGAACAACATAAGGTAGATGTACATGCATTCATTCTGTGCATTATCCTCCATTGTTTCCACAGCTTTAAATGATCCATACCCAACAAAGATTATCATTTCTAGTTTCTGCACGTGGCGTTTGTCTTGCTGGTGGCTAAAGCTTGGTGTCTTGTAATGTTACAAGCTTGGTGCCTTGAACTGTGATATCTCTGTATCTCACAACCAGTATTCAGAATTGCTTTTGAATGGTGTTGCGTCTTATATCTGAAAGATACCAGGTGTTAATATTATAATTTCTGTGGTAAGATTCTGTAGGGAGCTCACAATGTGAGGAACATTGTTCAACCTGTATGAACTAATTGGGTGAAACAGGGAAGAGGGAATAAATGTTCTAACTGTGCTGACAGTCAGTGCAGGCGATACGCATGGTGGGGGAGAAAATGAAAATGAAGTGAGTTTTCACAGTGTTGTGATGACAGATAGCATGATAGCCATCTGTGATGGCAGATAGCGCACTGTGGTAAACAGGAAACTTCTCCAGATGAATTTAAATAATTGTACCCTTATTCTTTGCTGAGTCCAAGTTCCCATTTAAAATCAAAACTGAGGTTTTTTTCCTGTTGATTTGCATAATATGTGTGAGAAAAATATATGGTGAAAAAAATATGCTGGTGAGATGATAAAAGAAACTGAACCAGTAAATAAAAGGAAAAAGGTGTGAAAAAAGGCAGTACTTGAGGCTGTATTGTTTTATATTGTTTTTTCCTTCTCTTTCACTATAATTTTAAAACTCGTTTGCAAATTTGATTTTTTTTATATTTAGGATATGGGTGGGGTTTTGCATCAAAAAGTAATGTCATAGAATGAAAAGCTGAGAAGTTTCATGGTCATCTGATTACTTTTTATTAGAACAATCGCAGCTCTTCTAACTTTAGTAGTAACTAATAAAATTTAATAAAAACAATATTAAAATCTGTGAGGGAGATAAGGATTTTTTCAGGGTCTTGTCTTTTGTAATGCTAAATTTCATTAACTTTCTTGGTAATATCAAATGTTTCAGGATTCATAGGATTTGACATTGGTTTAAAAAAAACAACACATCAAACACTCTTTTGTTCTTAGAATGTGAACACTCTAGACCTCCTTTTGATACATTCATAAGAAGTACAAAAGAGTGTGCCCTAAACTGTTTTTTATTTGCATCAGAAATGCTGTGGTGAGGGATTTCTATGCCAACAAATAAACTTTGATTTAGGTTAATGTGTGCCAGGGGAGTTTTCCCATGGGAGTGGGATGGAAAAAGCTTCAAGACAAACATATATAATTATATCTGTTCCTGGAGTATTTTTTATTACTCAGATTTGAATGAATCCTAATGTGCTACTGGATAGTAGCAGAAATGCGTTAGTGTATTTTTTTCAGTCCTTGTTTCCTTGTTTGTTTCTGGTTTGTTTGTTTGTTACGGTTTTGTTCAGATGACATCATTGCTTTCTTTTTATCTTTGTCTCATCTGACAATGGGTTATTTTAGTGACCTTTACAGCCTATGGCCATTTTGAATTAAGCACAAAATGTACCAGCTTATTTGGACAAACCCCATGCAATCAGCCAAGCGCTTATGTTTATTTTAGTTGATATTGCTACCAAGGTCCAGGAATTAAGGGCAATGTCTATGCTTGTTGAGGGTCATTTGCCAGAGCAGGATTTCATTTTCTGACAACACTGTATATAAGTTTTCATGAGCTTCCTGTTGATGCTGGATGAAACTACTGGTGTTTATTTTGACTCACCAATGCATGTTAGGGGCACCTCATTTTGTATGGCAAGGTCTCAAACGCAGCTGAGATATTTGTTCCAAGGCTTTCCTTTATGTGATGAGACTGTGTCAGTCACAGGAGTTTTCACCATGGCAAAATCAGCACATCACTTGCATCTGAGAAAGCCTAGCTCATTTCTCTTCACAGCAAGGTGTTGGCTGACATGGAGAACAATGAAAACACAGGCAGGCTGATGGGGATAGTGGGGCCATTTGGTGAGCTGAGCCAGAGAATTACCACTGATTCCTCCTGTGCAAACACTGGGTGTTGTTGGCTGGGGAGAAACCCTTCCTTGGCACGCAGGAATAAATACATTTGTATGATCAATACAGAAGCCTGCGTTTTTTCCCCCTCAAGTGAGAAAGGGGGAACCTTTTTAGGATCTTCGCTTCGCAGGCTTGCGAGCACCTTGTGCTAGCAGCTGTCTGTCTGCAGTAAAAAAAAGCCCCACCATTCTGTGCCCTCTCAGCGGCTCTCTGGGGACTTGACGTGATACTGCTCACAGTATGTCTTCAAAGACTGCTGCCAGTCATTCATTTTAATATGTAATCTCCAGGAAGCCTTTAGGAGCGGTGTTGCTTAGTTACAGTTGAAGTGCGCTCTGCTGTAAGGGCTTCGCTGGCTCAGTTCGTATCGCAGCAATACAGGTCGGGCACCACATTCCGCAGTCGTTCGTGCAGTACTGAGACAGCGATCCTGAAAATCCTTTTGATGGTGAGAGAGTGAAAAGTTTACTAAATATGGAATATGTACTTAGAGAAGGAGCTATAGATCTTCTGCCTATATATAGTAGATTAGTTGCTGAAAATTTCAGTCTATACTTAGCAAAGGTTAGTATCTGTTATAAAGATTTAGAGAGTAAATTTAGGAGGATTATGCTTTTGTGATGTTAGCATATTGGCAGACTGCATTTCAGAGATTATTTAATACAGTTAACAGTTCTTGTTTTGTTAAACCTTTGCAGTGTATCCTGTTCTAAAATCTTCCATAATTGTTCGATATAGCTCTAACAGAGCTTCTCATAAGAGGGTTCCCTGTGTAAATGTTTAAGTTGATGTAAATGCTTTTGTGGTATGCTTTACCTCGCATGGAAATGTGAGAGCATGATCAAATAGTTAACTACATTGAATCATCAGAGCCGGCTTAAAATTGTGCTTATTAATTAGATAGCCTACCAAGAGCCTTTCTCTCCCTCCCCTCTCTCCCCCCACTCTCTCAATATCTCTCTCTTTCTTAAAATCCAATCAGGATCTGCTGAAAAACATAGATGGTCACAAAAAGGCATTTCATGAGATCCACAGGACCAGGTCTGTTAATGGAGTGCCTGTTCCACATGACCAGTTAGAGGATATGGCAGACAGGTAAGGCTTTCAATCTGAAATAAAAAGCTTCTGTGCATGAAGGGGATCCTGTTTGCTGTTTAATCTGTTCATGTAGAGATCACTGTCTAGTTACATTTCTCAGTGGCAAACTGAGGTGGATGGGAAAACCTCCTAGAATACACATAAAAATACACTGGAAAACCTGATGCTGTTAAGATTGATGAGAATCAAATTTTAAAAAGCTATGGATTTTGGATAGGAATGCTTTTTTTATATTGATCCTGTTATTACTTGTCCCTAGAAGAAATGTTATATAACAACAGCCGGGATGCTGTGAAAAAAATGAAAAATGACTTTGCAAAACTTAGTAACAGAAGTAAACTGATGATTTCTGTGAATAAAAACAGAAATGTAATTAATTTGTTGTTCAAGAGCAGTCAGCAGATTATCATCATACATAATTAAATGTGGATTCTGAATGAGGTGAAAGATTAGAAAAATATCAGAACTGTAACTAAAGCTTTCAGTATCTCCTACAAAAATGAATATTGCTGTGTTTTACTATACTGTGATTCATTTTATAGGTTTAATTTTGTTGTCTCTTCATCTGAGCTCCATCTGTTGAAAATGGAGTTTCTGGAACTGAAGTACCGTCTACTGTCACTCTTAGTCTTTGCAGAATCAAAGTTAAAATCATGGATTATCAAATATGGAAGGCGAGAGTCCGTGGAACTGCTTCTTCAAAATTACATTGTAAGTTCGGTTTGTCTTCTTTTTATAATTATTCTTGAAATATTCATATTTAAGTTTGCTAGAATTGTATAAAAGAACAGAAACACACATCAGGTTTGTTAGTCATCAACTTTATAACTGCATTCCTATGGAATATCTCTTCAGAGTGAATCTGTCTTCCCCATGGAGGAGCATTAGTCAAAAGGCTAAAAATAAAAATTACTCTTTTTGAACCATTTCCTGAAAAAGAGAAATAATGTTCTAGCTGCTGTCTGATAATGAATTTAGCAAGCACATTTGGAGGTTCCAAATCCTAGATTTTTGCTTGCTTTGCATAGCAATTCCAAAGAACTTATTTTCGTCTTCTTTTATACCTGCATAGATGCACTTTATAGTGACTATACGCAGGTTAAGAGTTAAAGACAGAGAAGGTTTTTGGCATGCATTCCTACAAGATATTTTTTACAGTCTTCCAAGGGAATTAAAAAAAGATGTTATTCCACCTCTGTGTACTTGTTCAATATACTATACCTACAGGGGAGTAATTTTCTTCTTTTAAAGAGTGCTATTTCTTTTCCTAGACAGCATCAGTATATTAAACCCATTGCTTTATTTCTGTTCGGGAAAGAACTTGCTCGAGCTCTGCATCAGCCATGTACCATATTAAAAAACAGAAACTATTGACTTACAAGCGTTCATTGATAAGTTCTCTTTCAGTGTTATGCTGCCATATCTTTTTAAATTCACACGTGCAGTGCCAAGTGTAGGTAGAATGATACTACTGCTGCACTTCTACATTAGGGCATGAAGGATTCTTTCAAAAGCAGGGCTATTCTAAATATTTTTTTCCCTTTTATCTAATCCATATGGGAAAAACTGCACAGGAAAATTAAGCCTGGAAAGAAATCATACAGTTACAGAACGATTCAGAGCTAAGTCAATGTGTAGAGAAAATTATTATGTCCCCATTTCTTTGGAAAGAAAATTTCAAACTCAGTGAAGTTCATCTACAGAGGGAGAATTTCTGTGTTTAAACTTTAACAGCTAGGGACACATAAAAACTCAGGAGTTAATTAACCCTGTGTTTTAGACAAGCTTTGCAAACTTCAGGTAATTACTTGAAGTAATGTAGTTTGCTGGAGTGATGTGTAATACCT
This sequence comes from Origma solitaria, assembly GCA_013397895.1. NCBI lineage: Eukaryota > Metazoa > Chordata > Aves > Passeriformes > Acanthizidae > Origma > Origma solitaria. Next base: position 58,292 of record VZRL01005209.1, on the reverse strand, counting down.
AGGAGTTCTAGTCCACTTGTTTACTCTCTAAGCCTGTCAAAAAAACTACTATAAGTGACAAGGGAAATAATAAAAAGGTGGATAGCTTGAATTTTCTTTTTTTTTTTTGTGTCACTTCCTTATTTTTTGCTTTAAAATGAACATCAAATTGTTAATTTGTATATTCATTTGCAAGTGCCTCAGTAGCTCCTGTGATTCAGACCACTAATGCTGATGTGGTCATTAGGGAAGGAAAATGTTTCCTTGCATAATTTTTGAAACTGCATAACATCAAAATGAGCAAATTGGGACAGGAAGATGAATAAATCTCATTTTCATTCTTGATGGCCTTGACTTCTGGCTCCTTCAAGGTGTGATGGAAAGAGAATTTATTTGCTTTGGCTTACCTGGGACCAGTTTTCTAGGACCGAGGGACAAGTGTTACTCTTCCAGTATATTAGGAGTTTTACGTAGGAAAGCTGTAGTCAGTACCTTATAGTCAGTGACTATATTAGTAGTAGATAAAAATGTAAGTCTGTTTGTCTGCCAAAACAGACTGGGGAATGTCAGCATTCTAGGAACATGCGTAATTAGGATCTGGATAGAACATATGCCTGGAAAATATTTATGTGCTGTAGCTTAAAAATAAAAGTGGTGGTTGTTGCTTAATTTTATCATCTTTTCACCCATCTGTCATACACCAGAAGTAAAGGTCAGCACATATTGTACACCATCAACCTGAATAATATGCTATACTAAATTCTCAGCTGTAATGGAGATACTAGGTGCAGTTATCCATGGATTTTAAGCCATGGAACTGTGTTTTAGCATTGCTGTGTTAGCACTTTTTAAGCATCATATGGTATACTGATTTGGGAAAGCTGCTTATTTCCTTCAAGGAGTCTTGTCAGATGGCAAACAATATTAATTAGTAAAATGACTATATTTAATTTTTGAAAATATTTCAAATAGCTCTAGAGATCAGTGTTATGTGAGTCTTTTTTATTTTTTCATATGAAGTCTTGGAGGTTTTGGTTCAGGTTAAAACATCTGTATGGGTTTGGTGAAACCAAAAGTCATAAGTCTGTCACATAATTTATGATAAAGCATGTAGATTTTCATACATGGCAGATTTCTTTCAACAGGAGAACAGAGAAAAATTCTGATTTTTCTTGACATCTAGTTTCCTTGGTTATAAAAATGATTCTAAATCACATAGTAGATAACTGTTGTAACTCAACATAGCAACTATCAAAGTTTTTAAAACAGAAGGGTTTTAGATATATACTGGCTGGCAGATTAATTTTTTATGTTTTTTTTCATGTTATATAATATCAGTCAATGAACACAGGAGATCTTAATCTCCTGTTCAAAATACTTTGAACTTTGATGTCACTTGAAACCTGATTTTATCAAAATCACACTAGTCTAGTTTTGTCTATTCTGGCATTCCAAAGCTTCTATAGACATATGTGGGGCACATATTCCTTAATTTTGTAGTCTGTAGCTGAGGAGGGATGAGATGTAGCATAAATTACAAAGCCATTCCAAACTCTACTTTTCTCTCCCTCCTTTACAGTGGTAATGCAAGATACAATTTGCTTGCATAATATAGAGCTATAATTATGTATTGCACTTAAAGGAAATAACATTTCTGAAAGACATCTAAAAAAAAGGTCAGTGTCATTTGCTACAGGGAATAAAGAGGAATAAATGTCACAGGCATAACTTTTTTACCAAAATATTTCTAGATAATTTATTCATCACACTGTAACACATTACAGAGCTAAACTATCACTCACAAAAGGAACAGCACTGTGTCACACTTGAGAAAAACAGCATCCCTTTGTGCAGTGTTTCCATAATCTTGTATTTGCCAATTGCAAAGGAGCTAAAGAAAAACTGAAGAACGAGGCAAATGTTTTTCATCTCTTGAAGTGTAACCTGTCTCTCTGCAAAGGCTTAATACGGGAACAGCTGGATCTGATTTTTGTGGTGACATATATGAAGGAAATTTTCTCTTTCATTAAAATTATTCCACTTAGATTCCAGTGTAAAACAGTTTTCATTAAATGACTTGTAAGTTAATTACTCAGTTTCTGCACATTCTAAGGATCATATGCTAGTGAATTCCAGCAAGACAGCAACTAATAAAACTTTAAATAACCTATCCATGTGGAAAGTAAATAAATCTGTTTTTATAATTATATACTCTGCTGTACCATTAATTTGAAAAGTTAAAATTTATATGCTATTTTATAATTACAATAACTAAAATATTCTTTTATAATGATGAAAAGATGAATGGAGAAATAATGAAGTTAAATGTTGTTATCAGTGTCCTGACGTAATTTCATAGAAATTATTCCTATTCTTAATACCATCTTTATTTTATCTGTTACAATTCTTTTTCCTTTTCAGTCTGTTATTGAAAATAGCAAGTTCTTTGAGCAGTATGAAGTTACTTACCAGATCTTGAAACGAGCAGCTGAAATGTATGCCAAAGCAAATGGTTCAGGTAAATGTTTATATTTCTTTCATCACTGAACAGCATTTTAATTTCTTTAGACGTAAGTATCCTCTAAAAAAGTCTCCTAATATTTGTTTCTTCCATGCAGCAAAGCTGTTCATCACCAGCAGCTGCAGTTCACCAGGGACCACAGCCTCTGGTAGCAATTTCAGATATCCTTTAGTCTGTAGCCACTGGTCCAGAGCAGCCTGCCCTGCTGCTGTTTCTGAACCTCCAGAGGAGGGTGGTCACATTCAGACTTCCTCATGGGAAAAGCCCATTGTCCATGCTAACCCTTGGATTATGTCAGTGTTGTTAATTTGGGCTAAAGTGTGACAGAAACCAAATTAGGAGTAGGAAAAATCATGTTCTAGTGCCTGGAAATGACCCCTGGCTTGGCTTAATTTAAAAGAAAAACACAAATTGGTCCCAGTATCATAGTTGCAAAATTATCCCTTGGTTAATTGGAGGTTCTTGATTAGCTTTGAAAACCTGAAAGAGGAACTCAAATGGTAGTTGCAGTATGGATACACATGAGAAAAAATGTGTAGCTGATTCAACAGCTGCCTCCTGTCATTCTTGAATACTGCTGAGTTCAGTGAGAATTCCAGGGCAATATTTGACCCAGATAATTACAGACATGAGATCACTTTAATCTGTAAAATAGTTATGTCTGCGGAGGATTGTTGCAGCTGCTGCTGAAGGGGGGAGAAAATTGATAACTTTGTTTGTTGTGAAATTTAAATTGATGGTGGCACTCAAGTTTTACAAAAGTAAACATTTTACACGGTATTCTTACAAAGAACAAAAGTCACAGACTTATTCAATGCTATTAATAAAATCCAATAACAAATTCTTTTCTAAAGTTCGAACAATATATGAATTCAGTAATATCAGTTCAAATTAGCCAAAAGCTCATTAAAACAACTATATTCTGCATATTTTATGAAGTCTCAGCATTTGCTTGGCCTTTTTTCTTCTCTCTATTTTTTTCATCTGTAATGAGGACACACTTGTTCCTTTCTTGGCATGTGGAAAATACTAAAAGTTAAATGGCAAAAATTAGCAGGAGTTTGGTTTCAAAGTCAGTGGAAGGAAGATCAGTATTTCATTCCATACTTTTCAATGCAGACATAATATGTGCTTTTATATTATACTTTTCTCATTTTCTGCCTTCTTTAGGCAAGCTTATATCTTGATTTCTTTTACTGCAGACTTGAAATGAACACCACACACGATATGCAGTGTGACTGTTTTCATTTAGCATTCATTTTATGTGCTTTCTTAAGTCTTTAATTCACACGTTTAATTTCTCAGTCATGATCTTGTGCTAAAATTGGGCTGTGAACCGAACATCAGTATATAAAAGCCTACTGAAATAGAAGTTACAGTAAAATATAATTCCCTGATGACAGTGAAGAAGCATATTATAATCTTTACAGAAATTGTAATGAAACAAAATAATCAATGTCTTTCCTGTATCTCAGTGGAAGAAGTTGAGAATGTGATGAAATTCATGAGTGATACCACAGCTCAGTGGAGGAACCTCTCAGTAGAGGTGAGAAGTGTAAGAAGCATGCTGGAAGAAGTGATTTCTAATTGGGACAGATACAGCAGCACTGTGGCAGGTCTACAAGCTTGGCTTGAAGATGCTGAAAAAATGCTGAATCAGCCTGAACATTCCAAAAAGGTACGCACAAGTAGCATATGCATCTGGCTATTTTATAAATTGTAAAACGTGGGATTTTTTTTGCATTTGCTTAGGTTTTGCTCAGACTTCGACATTCTGTCTTCATTCATCATAGCAGTTTCAGTATTTCAGTATTCAGATGCCTATATAGCATCTAGAGCAAATACATATATACACAATGAAGGAAAGCCTCGTCTGTGGTACCTTGCCTAGAGGCATCTTTAACATTAACATAGGGCAGCAGTGTTGCTCAGAGATAGGAATGTTACATGATTCACTCAAAGGCAAATACAGCTCTTAGCACCAAAGTGAGTAATCATGGAGTAATCAAACCTATAAAGACACTTCCACTGATTTTTCCAGATGACAGATTTCAGTACTCATTACCTTCAAAGAGCAGTACTATTAATTTGTGCTGTAATATATGATAGGTGAATGATTAAATTATCCATTTCCCTAGCCCTTCAGAAATCTTTTAGACAATAGATTTTGGGGACCTGCAGTTATAAAGACATTTTTCTATTTTTTTTTCTGTTGTTATGTTAGAGTACCGAAGTACCAAGACATAAGTTTGTAAACCTTCAGCAATAATCTGGATTGACTTGAATAGTCCTGCATTTAATAGGTGTTGAATTTGTGCCTGATCTCAATGTAGCAGCTATATAGCTTTTAACACTAAAGTAGGGCTCTCATAGGTTGTAAAGATGATAAACAGACATCAGGTCAGGAATGAGCATTTCATGTTACATGAAAGAACAGTATACTTTTTGTTAGTTAGTTTAAACTGCTGTAAACTATTGGAATACACTTCTAAAATAAAAATAAACCTGTGAAAAATATAGTCTGGCATAATACAGATACAATCAATTATTCCTGGGCAGGAAGGATGACTTCAGTTGATAAGGGAGATCTTAGACATTGGTTTATGTTTTATGTAAGTAACTGGACAATGATTAAAATGAAGTATTTTAAAATCCATGTATATGAATAAAATCAGAACATTTACTTTTCAGAGCAGATGTATAACTTTATCTTTAAAGACATGCAAAGCAGAAATTTCAACATATCCATACTGTATATACTTGCTTCTGATTTCTAACACAAATCCAACAAATAATTCTTGTCATTTTGATATATGACAAGTTTCAAAAAACCTTGTTGAAAAGACATGAAGCTTTATTCTTCCCAAAATGCAAATTTCTTCTTAAAATACATTGGCTCAAACCTGTTAAAGGTTACTGAGTGGTAGCATAATCCGCCTATAGACTGAGATACATATTTTAAAAGTTAATTCTGATTTTAATATTGAATTTAGCACTCCACAGCAATAATGTTTTTACTTAGTTCCAAGGATAGGTGTGATTTATAAGTTTTAATATTTGATTATGAAAACCAAAATAAATTCTTATAGTGGTTTGTAAAAATAATACTCTTACAGCCATGAAGAAAAAACATCTGGAATACCAGCTGAAAGATGATAACTGTTGTTTGGAATATGGCATAAAACATTTTTAAGCATTTTAAAATACTTCTGCTGTAAACCCACAAAGATCTCAGTAATATGATACAAAGTTTCTCATTTGCAAACATTACCTGTATTATTTAAAACCATGACATTCTATCCTAGGCAAAGACCATAGTAGCCCTTTATCATATTGTCCTGGGTTTTTCTTCTTTCCATATCTCTGTGTTATTTCCAGACCATCACATATCACTGTTCTTTTTTGGAAAAAAAAGTGGTCTGTTGGCTTCTGTTTTCAGAAACCTTATTGTGAACCTGTAGCATTGAAGATCTTGCCAAAAAAAAAAAAAATAGCAGTATGCACTTGGATTTTTCAGACTGTTCCTTCTACAACTTCTTTGTTTACTTCCAGTACCTCTTAAGCACTTTCCATAATAATTTCTGTCTAACTGCATCCTCCCACACTTCTCTCACACAGCTGTATCCAAAAGATTTCAGAGAGCTTCTGTATCTCATGTGGTGACTTCCTTAGAAAGAAGTGCATTGTTTTAATTGAGAATGAGGTGTGCTTCCCAGTACCTTCCAAACTTGTTTAAATTTTAAATATGCTTAGATTGAAATGCTTCTGAAATGGAGGGACTCCCCAGCAGGGTCTGCAGAAGGTAATGGTTTGTGAGAATAAGTGTGCAGGAACAAGGATGCGAGCAGTTTATTCCACATGCAGTTTTCTTCTTGACCTCTAGTGAGCCTGACCATTGGAAAGCTCACCATTTCCAGATTCAGTTGACTTAATCTCTTTTGGATGTGCTCATGAAGGTTAGTCTTTGCCCAAAGCAAGGGGTTTGTTCCACTGCGAGTAGAAGAAGATTCAAACTGCAGATGCAATTTACTGAGGTGATTAAATTTATACACTGATACATCAGTGCAGACCATCTGAACACTACTGATCTCAGCTTCAGGAATTGAAACTGTGTGTTCACAGTTCTCGCCTCAAGATATTTGACCAGTATACAACCATTTGACTTTTTCTTTTCAGCTACATCTGAACATTTTTTACATGTGGATGAGTTCTGACAAGAATAAAGTTTCAGAACTCTAGCTCTGGATCTTGGGATGACTGACAGTGTGGTTGGATAGGAATTTTTCATATGTACCATTGAGCAAAGGATTGTTTGAGATTATCACTGGAAGGTGAATGGTTTCGGAATTACAGAGTAGATCAAAAATCATAAACAAAATGTATCATTGCCGCTTCCTAAATCCTGAGGATCAGGTAGCATGGTTCAGCTTGAATCCTTCTGATCACTCCTCCCTCCCTGAAAGAAGGTGCCCTCATGATTCAGCCATTTGGAACAGACTGTGCAATTCATTGAATTATGCATTGTTTGGGAGAAGGGTAGCAGGGACAAGCCAAAGCCACGTCAGAGAAGATGTGGACAATCATGAGACAGTGATTGAGTCCTGTTTTGTTTACTGGTATAGCTGGAGTCATAGAGCCCAGAGATACCTGCCTTAGGAACAATTGCCCATCATCTTGAAGAGGGGAAAGGAGGAGAGAGAGAGTTCTTTGTCTTCTCTACTGATTTAAGTGCATGAGGCTCTGGGACAGTGAGGGGGACAGAATCAGTGACAGAATCAGTGACAACCATCCCTTTCCCCTCTGCACTCAGCTGCTCTGAGATAGGAGGAGCAGTGATAAAGACTCAGTATTCACAGGTCTTCTGGGTTGCCAGAGCCTGGAAAGCTCTGGCATGTGGATCACAGCAGGGGAAGGACCTCTCCACAGCCTGTGCATGGCCCATGTTACTCTCAGCCCATACTGTTTGAGACAGAGTGTAGATGAGCCCTAACAGTGTATTCAGTTATGGAGCTCTCTTAATGAGGATTTTCATTAGTTTGACTGAATGCAGTCACTGGAGTAAAATGAGCTGTAAGTAAACTGGAAGGAATTTTTAATTCCACAGGTTATGTACACAGACATTAAAATTCTATTATGGCATATTTGATGTGAAGAGTTTCAGAGGAAAATTGTTCAACGAGTTTTTATCAAGTCATGAGCTGGTGAATAAATTTTAGTTTTGTGATTTAAGGCAAAGACTAATTGAAGAGGTTTTGGAACTGTATGTTCATTTTCATCTTCAGGAGTTCTTCCGGCACTTACCTCATTGGATCCAACAGCACACAGCCATGAACGACGCTGGTAATTTTCTGATTGAAACATGTGATGAGACCATTTCCAGAGATCTTAAACAGCAGCTTCTGTTGCTAAATGGAAGATGGAGAGAATTGTTTATGCAAGTTAAGCAGGTAATTTTGCCCTTATTATTTTTTAATATTAACTTTGTCATTTCCATGCACGCAAGACAGATTACACTGTTAGCAGGAATACAGGACAACTTACTGAAGGGCCTAACTTCAGTAGTGAACTTCATCAGTATTTAAATTAGAAATTACTCCCTGACAGTAATTTATTTTATTGGGGTTCTTCTGTTATTTACATTTTTGGTTATACAGCTTTTTTTGGGGTGGTGGGGTGGTGGTATATATTTTCAATTTGTATAAACTGTAGCTTTTCATTATGGTTACCTGCTTGATTGTTATTTATACATAACCTCTACTGTTCTACAAAGAAAATTACTGGTTTTCAGTACCTGTTATTATTGTAAAAGCTCTGTAAAGCTAAACAGTAAAAATGGTGAAAATGATAATTTTTACTACTCTTTGATGAAAGCTCCTTCCAATTATTGAGCTTCAGCCATAAGCAGGGGCAATAATTAATTAACTAAGTGTTTTGCCCATTTTGGTCAGACTTTACTTCTATCTTGCCTACAAGCAAGCTCTGATAGCAAACAAATAAACATACCCTTTCTCTCATGTAAGAGATTTAACTGATACAAAAAGAATTGTTGTTTCTATATTTGCTCTTTAAAAATCAAAGAGAAGATGCGATCTTAATTACACAGAAGTATTTCACACCTCATAAACACATTAGAAAACATCTTTGTTGTAGTCAATATACATCTATTGATACTGTCCCGTTTCAGTGATTTTAAATAGCAGTTGCCTGTTTGAAGGTACTGAATCTGTTTTCTTTTCTGCCATTATTATGTCCTATGCAGTCAGATTAAAAGGAAAAGCAAATAATAATTGGCTCTCTTTTATTGTAACTGTTCCAGACTGTTGACAAGAATGTTCTCAAGCTTTACTTGCTGATGCTATTTAGGGCGATTCACTGATGTAAATTTCTCTTCCCCTACTTAGGCAGCTTCTTTCATATGCTGCCTATGTGGGCTTTTTTATCACCGGCTTTTTCACCATTTCTGTCATTCAACTCTTTCTACTTCCTAAGACATGTGTTTCTCCTTCCTCTGGCCAGCATTCCTTTATTAAGATTCCCTTTATAATTTAGCTGTTCTAGGCTTTTCACATTCTGTTCTCTTTGCTGAATTTTCGAAATGGATATCGTAGGTAGTGAGAAATTAATTGAGTTGTCAATTCTAGGGTAGAAACAAGTGAGGCTGGCATTCCCCAGGCCTTAAAAGAAGCTGATCTCCTGTGTGCATGCTGTTCATTTTAGCATCATTACTACTGAGACTAATGGAGATGATTAGTTTCCATTATATTGTATTTCATTGAATGTAAGTTTTTTCCAATAAAAAATTGCACTGAAAACATGCTAATTCTCTTAAATCATTGCTTAATTGCTAGATATCTAATTTGGAGTGGGGTTTTTTTGTTTCTTTTTTTTTTTTTACTTTTTTAGTATGCTCGAGCAGATGAACTGGACAAAATTAGGAAGGAATATGTGGATGGCATTGCCCATTTGACAGCTTTTATTGATGGAAGCAATAAGAAATTTTCAGTCCCTGTAGAAGTGTCCTTTCTTGATGTCAAAATGTTTGTACAAGATTTAGAAGTAAGTGTCTTCCTTTAGTTTCTTTCTTCCACCTTCCAAAGAAAGAAATTTGCAACTATTTAATTCTGGTAGTATAAAATAATTTTAGTATATATTCCCATTATTAACTGGGGTTTTTTACCAGTGGTGCTTTTTTTATTATTATTATTTCAGCTACAGCTAAAATATATATCAATGTATCTTATTAGTCACATTTTTAGAGTAAATTTCCAAAACTCCGTCTCACTAGATGTGGAGGGACGTCCCTTAAGTCCCACCCCTTCCCGAAGAGCGCCAGATCTAGACAGTCTAGGGGAGCGTGACACTCAAGTTTGAGTCCTCCCACGGGGGGTGTTCACCGAGTTGCCCAGCCCTTGTTGCTGGGGAATTCCCCTCTTCCCCCGCCCTGTGGGCGTTGCGAGGAAATATCAATCTCCGGGAACCCTCCCAGGTTTCCAGAAGGTTCTGTGGGTTTATATCAAGCATTGGTTTGTTTCCCTATTTGTTATTGTCATCCCCCCTCCACCTTACCTTAATTTGTTAGCCACCGGGTTGTCCGTCCTCCTTGCCCTCATCCTATTGGTCACTAGTATACTTCAAAAGTTAGGTACCCGCACCCCTCGGGGCCGTTTTGCTGTATCCTTCGCCACGACCACCGCCCCTACCCTCTGCCTCAATAAAAGCGGAGGTGTACAGCAACGCCCTCCCTGCTCTTTTGTCCTCCGGACTCTCTCCACCAACTGCGGGAATGTGGTCTCACGCCCCTCTGGGGCTCAGACCTGCCTGCCTGGGAGCCAGCCGCTGAGAAGCCCAGCCAAGCGCCGCCAGCCCTGGAGCTAGCCGGGCCCCTGTAGCCATATCATCCACGGCTACAAGTGGCGCCCAATGTGGGGCACGAACCCACGACCCTGAGATTAAGAGTCTCATGCGCTACAACTAGATATTTCTTTCTTTGTAGTTTCAAATCCCATTCAGGTGAGTTGACTAATACTCTTTGGCTCAGTTTTCATGCATTTGAAATACGATCCCGTGTTCACTAAAATCAGTGATGAAAATAATTGATAATTAGAATTTATATAATTTGTCAGTCTTTTATCTCCCATAAATATATAAATACTGTTGTTGAAATATTTTTTTTTTAACACTCATTTCAGAATATTAAGCAGAAATTGCCTGCAATGGAAGCTCAGTACAAAGCGGTTTCAAGAACAGTGCAACTTATTACAAAAGAAGTTTCCCAAGAGGAAGCGAATGAAATGCTGGGAACTTTGACACAACTCAAAGAGCAGCTGAGCAAGGTTGCAGATTACTTTTATATACTACATGTTGTTGACTGTTGAACTAATAAATAGTAGGCTTCTGTACAAAAATTCTCACATATATGCATTTGAACAAATACATAGTTGTAAAAATAGATTGATTCAGGGTGGAAAAGAAGTTACTTTACTTAAATGTTAAGACTACCATCCTTACATTTAATATTCTTTTCTTTAAGAAAAAATAGAGGATCAGGACTGCTCTATCTTAAAAAAAGAGTAGGTAGCAACTATATAAACCTACATGCAGAAAAAGTTGCTATTTATTGGATTTTATAACTTTTTCAATAACTATTTTTTTTTACCGAAAGGTTAAGGAGTATTCATGTGCCCAACTGTATGAATGCCAACGTCTGCTGTCTCCATTGGAAGAACTGGAGAAACAAATCACACATTTTTATGAATCTCTTGAAAAAGTCAATGAAATAATTTCTATCCTGGATCCTGAAGCACAACCCACAACTGTTCTTAAGCAAAAAGCTCAAGTAAGTTTCAAAAACATCCTACAAAGGTTTGCTGCCTCAGAGTATTTACGATTATCTTTCTAGTGATTTGGATTGCAACTCTGTAAGCTGAGCAGATATTTCTTCATATTCAGCAACAGACATAGCTTTATCCTAAAGTCAGCTAGGTGTAAATATAAAAAGATTGAAATTTGTGATCCTACATATTGTCCTTGGTTTCAAGCCAAGAAGTAAACGTAAGACTTTGTTTGTTTTTTTATCCAGTGGAAATTGGACTGGAGTACAAGAACTATATAGGATTTTTATTAAGCAGATGAAATATCATGATCAGAAACTTCTCTAGGTTTCTTTAGACAATTATGGAAGTTTCTTAGAGGGCTGGAAAAGTGGTTTCTTTGAAGTGAATTGCAGTATAACATTAGCTTTTCTACATGACCAATAAGCATTTCTCTCTGGAGGAGTTCAGAGCTAGTCAGAACTCTCCTGGAAGGTTAAATGAAAATAGGACTTTTAAAACATTTTCTCAGCCTGTACCACTTTATGCATGTTTTCTTTTTCTCTCTTTATTCTTTAAGTAAGATTCTCATCACTTAATGTAATTTATAATGAAATCTGAATTACAAAAGCTGTCATGAATGAATAACTTGTTGAAAGGCAAGGAAGGTTGAGATCTCAGCCTGCTACTGAGAGCTGTCATTCCTATGTCTATTGATTTCCCTGTTGTTTACTTACAATTACACAAAAAATATACCACAAAATTAAATCCCAGAACAATGTATTGACCTACATTCTCTACAACTACCCAAAGGGCTTGGGTACATGTCCATGTGTTGTTTTATGAATAGCTAGAGATCTATTTGGGTACAGGACTTTGCATTCAAGAAGAAAGTTGTGTCGTCTGTGTTATTCCATATAATACTTTGTGTAGTCGGTTTACCATGGTCCTTTGACCTGATCCCTTTTGTCCCCATTGTTAAAAAGCATCTTCCCATTATTTTGCCAAAATTTTCTCCTCTTTGTCCCTGGCCAGGGTAGATATATGTTTTTTTGTTTCAGGATTTGGTAGCTTATCAAGAAAACTGCAAGAAAGATGTGTCCCTGATTGAGAGAAATAGTCAGAGTATCCTGCAGTCTATGGCTTCAACTGAAGTGTTACAGCATTTCCAGCAGTCAATATTTCAGAAGAAAATTACACAAGTTCAGCTTACTTTTCAGGTAAAAATGCCATACCTTGGTGCATGTTTCTGAAAATTTGTTCACATGCAGCTGATCTGTCCTACTATAGCTACATTTCATCACTCTGTAGACACTGTCCTGGGTAACTCTCCTCTCTGATGCCAAATTATTAATGGAAGATTTGTCTTTATTAGGTAATAAATGGTCAGGGGACTGTTCTCCATGCACTTACTCAGAGGTGAGCCTTCCACAGAGGAACCTGGGATTTAAGAGAACTTTCACATGCCTCAGGCTCTCTGGGATTGAGGAACCTAAAATCCTTCTGTTAGGGCTGCACTGCTTCTTGTTTCTCCTGGCTTTATTATCTTGGCTAATTATTTGCTTCTATATTCCCACACATCCCCTTTCACACAAAGCATGGAAGATGGAAACTTTTGCACATGCTTCTGTTGCCGGGCTTTGTACTTCCTCAGAAAATGCAGGGGATTGTGAATGTAAAAGTTGCAAATATGTTGCATTTGTTAATGCAAAGATGTGGTCTTCGGACTATACTCCCCCTCACCTGATGTTATTATCAGTTATTATTGCTATTTTCGGGGCTGTTCAGCCTCAGTCTCACCCCACTCTAACATGAAATTAGCCATTAGACATGGTGTGATTTTTTTGGGTTTTGGGGTCTTTTTCAAAACCAGAGATGAACTCAATGATCTTTACGTGTCAGTTCAAACTGAGGATGTTCAATGACTCTGTGACTGTCTTAGAGTCAGATCTCCACATAATAGGTTCTATTACATTTATTTTCAGGTGATTATTGTTCAGGATAAAGCTTTCTAAACTGAGTTTTAAACTACAGAAAGTCACCTATCCATAAATAGCTCTCTCTGAGAGGTGAATTTCAAAATTTGTATTGTAATTTGTGGGGTGTACCTAAAGATAAGTGGTGGCTGATTTATGATGTAGAAATAATTATTTAAGTTTAGCTTATTGCAACAAAAGCAGATGCACTTTTAACTTGGTAAATTTACCATGTTGAGCATTAATTGCTCTGTTTCTGCAAAGCTGGATGGTGGTTTATCTCTTTTTGTGTTAGAAAATAAACCTATAAGATAGGGTATAATCATAAGAAGTGTGACATACCTAGAGCTAAAATATTGAAAACTGGCAGTTTTTCATGTAAAGAATACATGCCTATACAATTCTTTTATTATGCAGATATTTTAATCAGAAAGCTTTAAAAAGATTTAGCAAGATGTTTAAGTTGAGAACTACAGATTTGAATAGCTCTCTGGGTAAACTCCCTACAATTCCTTACGCTGAGGTTTGTAATCAGTGAGGATGGTGAAGTGGATGAACAGTGAGCAGTGTTGCAAGTGCCTTGCAGCAGTTAAAGTGCTGAACTGTTCATTTATCCTGGTAAGTTTTCTTACTTGCTCACAGAATTGTAACCACTGAACGTTGCAGTGCATGGGACAGACTAAAAAGCAGACTAATGGGAGAGCTGTGACTGAGGTTGCAAAACAAGGATTTCGACAACTAAACCACAAAATTTTCTGTCTTCTAAGCAGCTTTGTGCCTGGTTACTTCTCTGACATACTGGTGTGATAATCATACTAACTTCTTACAGGTCAGAAGAACTGTAGCACGGAATTGGTTGGATCCATGAATCAAACCACCCTCACTTCGAGTCATGTTAGGGGGAGGTAGTTTGATGCTAGGAAAAATGAAATGGCAAGCTTCTGGTCCTACCAGATGCTTTACATTTGAAAGCAGGCTTTAGGACAGAAACTCACTAATCAAATGGCAGAGGCATTCTGAAAATATCAGAGACATCTAATCTACTAATTTTTGTTTGAATGATGACATTAGCACAAGCCTCAGTATTAGAAATTGGGGAAATGGGAGCATGAGAGGGAGAAGCATGGTGAAAAGCATATATTTAAAAGAGTGACACAAATTAAATGCATGTTTTGTAAGATCATGGTAAAAGAGAGCAAATAAAAATCAGTGCGAAAGTGCCAGCTCATTTTCTTTGCTTGTAACTCAGAATATGGTCAGGAAAGCTGGTGAGTGGAGAAAAAACATAGAAGCAAATAGCCGTTTGATGAAGAAATTTGAGGAGTCTAGAGCAGAACTGGAGAAAGTAATACAGATTGCCAATTCTTGCTTAAAAGAAAAAGGAAATCCTGAAGAACTTCTCAGGAAACATAGCGTGAGTAAATTCTCTGACCTTCCTCATGGAAATCTCTGAGTGCATGACATACAAGTGAAAAGCCTACTTCTAAAATCGATGTGGATTTCTTGCATGTGTAGAAGTTATACAGATCAGGTCAAACTAATATTAAGATTGAATAACAAAAAGGAAAACAATTAGATCTCTTACTTAAGATTGGATGTAAGCAACCAGAAGGTGAAAAAACCCCATAGAAATTAGGATGGGGTTTTCTGTAGGACCACTGAGAGTTAGAACGCTATATTTTGGCAATTCTCACACATCCTCCGCTCCTTTTATTAGATTATTATCTGTGTCTGTATTATAACCATAACTTATGAATGTAGTTTTGAAATGTATTCTTGTTAAAATACCATCTCAGTGTACTGGCTGAGAATAAATTAATTTGCTGGACTTCAAGTAGCTAGAAATAGTTATTTCCATAGCTCAAACGTCAATTCTTCAATGCAACAGTAGTAACATTGAAACTTAGAGATTGTGTTAGGGAACTTCATGTTGGCAGGTTACCATATCAATAACCAGCTTCATCTTCTCACCTTCTCGCTTTCTGCCTACACTTCAGGAATTTTTTAACCAGTTGGATCAGAGAGTCCTAAATGCCTTTCTGAAAGCATGTGATGAACTTACTGACATCCTCCCAGAACAAGAGCAACACAGCCTGCAGGAGGCTGTGAGGAAGCTCCATAGGCAGTGGAAGGTTAGTGAATGATGTCTCTGGATACTGTAAATCTTAGTTTTGGAAGGTTTCTCTATGATCCGTGTATTAAAAAAAACTAAAAGAAAACATAAAATTTGTATTATTTGGCTTCCCATACAAAAGGGAAAAAAATAGTATTTTACAATATTAGATACCGCTACACCTACAAATGGCTTCTTGAAAAGACCCTGTTAAGTCAAGAAATGTGAGAAATTAATTATAAAACCTTATTTTCCCCTGCCACATACAGCCATAATGATATTTGTGTTAAGAGCATTTCTTGAGAATAGGTGCTAGCTTTTTTCCTTTATGCTGCTGTTGGATGATTATAGTTACTTGCCCAACCAAACTAGACAAATCTGTAAGACATCGAGCTTAAATTGTGTCTTCTGCCAAAGACTCTAACAACTGAACTAACTCTGCTCACCAGCTATGCAATTTTTTGCCTGCTGCAGCATGTTGCTGGTCAAAGCTGGAGTGATGGATGAGTGGTCTCACTAGCAGGCTGGCGGAAACCTCTGGAAGCAGTCGTGAATACTATTTTATACAGGAAATATTTGCTGAATCTTGTCAAAAATGAAGATATCTGGAGTGTTCTTTATACATACACATTTTGGTCACAACTCATGACATTATGATAAATCTAAATCATTGGTACCAACTGAGTAAGGGCAAACCCCTATCTCTTAATGAACATATATGTTTTATTATCAGGTTTTAGGTAATTTATTTGTAACAACTTTGCACTGAGATAGTGGGAGTAGTGGTTTATCTCTGTGCTTCTTTATTGCCCCTGTGGGTATGTAGGATCTTCAAACAGAAGCCCCATATCATTTGATCCACTTGAAAATTGAAGTACAGAAAAGCAAGTTCCTGGTGACAGTAGAGGAGTGCAAAGCTGAACTAGCTCGACAGAACAAAGTGTTATCAAGAGAAGGCAATGAAAGAATGATCAAGGAACACATGGTATGAATTATATGCCTCCATGGGGGCATTTACAGAAATGCATTTCAATGTCAATAATAAACAGAAGTTCTGACTAGCTCTTAAGGCACCAAACGCTTTGTGTCCAACTTACGTCAGATTAATTCTTGAAGTCTTTAACAAAAAATTTTAATTTAGTAGGCTATGAAAAATATACAGATATGCTTTGTGATTTCTTCCATTTTGTATTTTTTTTTAATTTTCTACTTTGTCTCCCTGCAGTTGTTCTTTGGCGATAAGGGGTCTTACCACCTGTGTGAGAAAAGGCTACAAAGAATGGAAGAACTGTGCCAAAAACTGCCAGTTTCTGATCCAGTGAGGGGAACGCTGGATAGCAGCCAACGAATCCTGAAGGATCTGAAATCCCAGATAGACAGCACATACATAAAGCTAACGGAGCACTCGGACAGCTGGAAGGGCTATAAGAGCAGGTGTCAGCTCACTTCGTACCTGGGTCTTGCAGAGCCTTATGTGTGGTCACTCCTCTGAGTGTCCTCATAGATCAGTACCATCCAAGAAAGATACTGTGATCTTAGCTTCAAGTAGAAAACTATACTTTATGTAGTAATTCCACGAATTATAGGGGGGCTTCAAGTGGATTTTATAGTTTCTTGCCAACATTTATGAGGTTCTTGTTTGATGGTGGCAATTTTTGTCTAACCTTTTTCTTTTTTCTTTTTTTTTTTTTTTTTCATCATGTGATATCTTATTCCAGATTTTCTGAACTGGCAAATTGGATTTCATCAACAGAAAGGGAGCTAAAGAATATAAAGGAAAATGTTAATGATACTGCCAAATACAAACAGTGTAAAGCATCTGTGGGGGTAAGCCCTTGGTTTATATTCTAACAAAGCTATGGCCATTGCTACAGGGACTCGGGATAAAATTCTGTTCTAAAGTAGTGCAACTGTTTTACTATGGAAACCATAGTAGCTCTGCTGATTCCTGGTATCCTTAAAAATATTACCAGGAGAAAGTGGCACATACAACAAAGTGTGGCAGAAGTTCCTACTTTTAAAAATTTAGAGAGTGACAGGTCCCCTTCCCTCTATATTTAGAACATTAAAAGTATTATGGCAGATAGAATAAATATTTGCTCCTCATCTTGCTGCATGCAGTGTTAAAAGTGCTGCTTGAAGAAAAGCAAAAATTTCTGGATGGCAAGTTTTTCAATGATCTTACATTTAGTTACTTACATTTAAGGAAATCTTCTATTATAAAAATTCTGTTCTACAATAGTATAGCATGAGAGGAAGAAATATTCTACCATTCACTTTCGCACTGGTGATTTGTAACAGAGTGATAGAATACTTGAAGATTGATTTGGTTAGTTAAATTAGTTTTAGGCAATAATTTATTGTGTTACTTGGGACCCAACTTGACCCTTCTTTGTTTGTTTTAATTTCACATACTAGGAGCACCTACATACTGTAGGTGTTTATGGGAAATTCATGAACAGGTTATGAGTCTAACTACATGGAGAAACATTATAAGGATGAACTTGAAAAAACTGAAAACCTTTAGGTTAATGGGTGCTTCTGCTCCAAAAATTCTGATTTACTCATGTAGTTTCACTGCTGCCAACACCTCATCAGCACTGCCACAAACATATAAGTAAGCTTCTGGGTGAAAAGAGGGGGGCAAAAAAAGCTATTTAACTAGGAAAAAAATGACACAAAACTTCGTATTGCATGACATTATATATTTGGAAAAGTCAGCAATTAAGATTTATATCGCAACCAAGAAATATGGCCATTATATGGAAAATATATATGTGGCACCTGCCATCTATCTATCTATCTGTAAGTAAAAATGTTTGTGAGGGAAAAGTACTCCACTGCTATTTACTAAAGAACAGTCTAATTCGTAGTGGGGTAAAGCCTGTGGAAGAAATACAAAATTCCAGCCATTGACAGGAACAGAATCTGATAGGGTATGCAAATAGAAGAACAAATACTACATTTCTAGTGTTTCAATATAAAAGTAGTACGTTTACAGTACTAATCTTTGAAATGATGCCATGAATGTCAGTTATTGATGCATTTTTTTTAATTTGAAGAAAATACGTTTTGATTATTTTTTGTAGGAAATTAGGAAGTATATTCACAAGCATGGAGAAAATCACAGCTGGCTGAAATCTAGACTCGCAGTTTTGACCGCACTATGTCCTGATTTGGAGGCCAAAGAGACAGAGGATGAGCTCTGTAAACTTTCCAGTGACTTCAAGAGACTTCTAGATTTGCTGGCTGAGGTACAGTATGAGGGACACAAGAACTCTGCATTTACAGTGTCACATGAAATGACATCAATCATGGCTTCACAAGCACAAGTTCCCTGCTGTGTTTTTTTAATTAAACTGCAAGCCTTCAACAAGGAAAAATTAATTTGCACTCCACGGGTAGCAAAGCCTTGAGAGTAGCAGGCAAAAAACCTGACATTATTATAGTGGATCCTTTGCAGAAATGGGAAGTATCATAGTAAATGTTTATGAATTCAAAATGTCTATATTTCTAAGGGTTTTTTTAATCAGTTCGTAGTGAACATTGTCAAAACCATGATGTACATCAGCTAATAGATACAGAATTTCACTTTAAGCTTGATTTATTTATCTTTTATGCTGAACTGAAGCACACTTCAAGGTAATTTCTAGTCATTAAGGATGTGTATCACATCCTGAATTTGCAGGAAAAGGTGGCAGTTCTCCAAGGCCTGAATGAAAATGAGATACTGTAACTGTGGAAATCATGGGAAATTTCTAACTCATAAGAAGCAAAACCGCTCAGAACCACTGAACTCTTGAGTTCTCTGGGCTCTCAGGGAACTTAACTGCTTCACAGCTTACACAGTTAAAAGAAAAATCAGGTGAAACTTCGAGCATCTTGCACTTAAAAGGTAGAATACACCCACTTAAAAAAATAGTGTTCAGGAGAGAGAAAGAGTTCAGAGTTCAGACTTCAAATTTCATTGTTAATTTCAGTTCTTGTGGAGGCCTTATAGGGCTTTCAAATGTATGAAAGTACTATGTATTTACTGAAACTTCTCTAAACTTCTGTGGTGTGAAAACTGTGTTTGGAAAGTTTGGGCAAGAAATGTGATTTCCAACTGACTATAAAAAGTTTAAGAAAGCTTAAGATACTATCTTTTTTTTTTTTTTTTTTTAGTTTTTTGGGGGTGGTTTTTGGAGTTAAATTACTTTTGCTTTTTGTTTCCTATAAAAGTCAGAACTAAGGGTAAGTTAATGAGGGTAAGTTAATGAAGGTAAGTTAATGAGGATAATAAAAGAAAATAAGAGGTTGAATCTATACTACTTTGAATCTAAAAGGATTATCTAAATGGCATTATATACTATAGTGAAATGACTACTGATTCTTAAAAGTCTGAATACTATTTATAAAGCTTATTAATCAGATGGATTAGACTGTTTAGAGAGGGACTGATGCCGGGTATTTCCAGAGCTCAGCAATGTTTTTGGAGAGTAAAAACTAAATACTTTTATAATAGGAAAGTGAATGGCTTGAATTTGAATGACTCTCCTAAGTAAAAAAGGGAAGGAAAGGAAAAGGAAAAAGAAAAGAAAGGAAAAGGATATAGAATACTTTATGATTAAAACTTTAAAACACATAAGCCATATGAGGAACAGAGCCTGTACTGAGAATCAGCTACAAATACGTAGCTGTATCTGGGTCAGCTTGCAAGGATAAGGAGTGTGTGTGTGTGTTTTCTAAGTGATCACTTTAGTAGCTGTCACAGATGGCTATTTGTCGTATGGCAATGTAAGAGGGAGTATGTTTGCACAAGACAAAGGTCTCCTCAGGCACATATTAAGTCTAAAGACACTTTTCAATGTAAAGTTAAAGGTGCAAGGATGCTGGAGATCAAAATGGTTTGAATTTTTAAAATTTACTGCATTTTTGAAAAAATTATTCCAAATATAAATGTACCCTTAAAATACAGATGTCTCTTTTCACATGAAATACTTAAAGTTATCTGTAATTGTAGATTGAAAATACTTTAGGCGCTGTTGGAGACTGTGTCCAGTACAAAGAAGAAGTTAAAAGTGCAATAGAAGAGTTAATCAACAACTCTAAGGAAGTCCAAGCAGAGGCTGAAAAGATCCTGGATACAGAAAGTTTAATACAAGCTCAGCAACTACTGCTTCATCATCAGGTAGGGCAATTACTCATGTCCATATCCATTTTTTTTTTAAAGAAGAATTTATGTTCTTATACATTTTATGTCCATTAACATTAGCCTTTATATTTAAACTTGGAAGAGTTATGAAGGAAACAGTCCTATATGGCCTAGTGTTCATTTATTTTAATGAAAAATGTTTTCATTATTTTTTAAATGCTAAATATCAACTTCTATTTCATATGGGTTTTTGGGCACAATATGCCTGAGAAACAAGCTTCATTCACTTTAAATTTTGGGTAAGTGTACTCTGCAAATATGTAGTCTTTTTACCTTTTTAAAACTTGAGTTTCAGATTCAATCATGATAAATTGGGTACTATTCTGGCTTTGGAAATTTCTCTATTTTAGCAGTTTGATGTGGCCCCAACTCTGAATGTTGGGGGGAAGGTGTACCTCTAGCCTTATCTCCTTCTCTGGATAGCTGCTGTTGTGGCTGATGGGCCTCCATTCTGTAGGAGCAGAACAGGCTTTTTATGCACTGGTAACAGATCAAAACATCTACAGGCTACAGTGAGAATCAATTATATGGCTTGCATACAACAAGAATCACGGCTTTTAAGGCCAAATATGGGAAACTAACTTTGTGAGCTGCTCAAAGCTAATGAGAATAGGAATCATTTACTGCCAGTGTTTGGGCACTGTTTGTTTTATATGGACATCAATTTCTGTGGAGTGAGACAGCTTCCTGTCTGAGAGAGCACTACCAAGTCTTATCTGTGTCTTATCTAAACTCTATGGTGTTTATAAGCACTATTGTGTGTGTAAAGGTTTGTATTCATTCTTCAAATACACTACCTTCCTTATCCATTTTAGGGGAGGTAGTAGAAATAGTTAACTTCTCCATGAGTTCTTTTTCTTGTTGTATGGAGTTTGTCAAGGTAGAAACAGATTTTGGCATGGACCTGAAGGTACCCACAGTAGAACTGAGCTAGCTGTGAGTTTACCTAGCAAGGCTGGCATGGGTCAGGCATGTTAGAAAGGGGAGAGGATGTATTCTTAGGAGTTTCTGATAGTGCTACAAATAAAAACACATCCAGGACAGAGTTACACAACTTAGCCAATCTGCCCTTGCTCTCTGATAAGGCTGGTACATTGCTTTGTTCACTCTGAGGCTCCAACCTGTGCCTCAAGAGAGCAGGGCAGACCTGGGCGCAGTCATGAAGAATGCATGCGCCTGTGACTCCTGCAGTAGATGCTCAATTGCTGCAGCTTCTGCTTTCTCAAATATGCTTTGGATAAATGGCCACATTTGCACTCTTTTTCTCACATTCATATGCCACAAATGCAGCATTTGGCATTTTGGAAGCCAAGGCATATATTTGATGAGTATGTGAGACTCTCAAGAAGTTTATCCCTTTGTCTGTTACTCTCATTACACACTCCTGCAAAACCAGAAAGGGGCTGCATCATGCCGGTTTCCCAACAGGGCTAAAAAGTCTAATCATTCCTGTTGGATGAATCCTTTTAGCAAAGGACAAGGAGACTCCGTGCAAAAAGGCAAGATGTGCAAAAGCAGATTTCCCAAGCCAAGCGGTTGCAGATCGAAGGTGGACTGCCCAGCACAGTACGAGAGGATTTACAAAAGTTGGAGGGAACACTGGAGAACATGCAGCAGACCATGGAGAAACGGGAAGAGCAGCTGCAGGTGGGTCCTTTGCACATGGAAATAAGACCCCATGGTTTTTTAACTTAGGAAAACCCTTTTTTTTTTATCAAAAAACTGAGCTCATTTTCTCACCTCTGACTCTTGGTCCTTGGGGTTTTCATGATCATTACCTCTATGAAAACTTCTGGAAGCTATTTCTTAAGTAATGAAGGAATAGCATTCTGTCTGGAAGTGTTTAAAAGTCCCAGTTATTCAGTCATAATGGTTAACAGTTTAAAATAATTTATTTGTGAATTAATTTTTAGATGATGTTTCTCTCCTGATTACTAAAGATGACATTGCTCTTTAATTGAGGGTCCTTAGGCTGGGTATTAGGTTAATGACACCTGATGTGCAAATATAATCCTCACCACTACTGTGTGAAATGCTGTGATCCTAAATTTAAAGAAGGAAGGAGGAAGTCACAGGAAAATCAAATGGATTGCTTCAGCTTGTAAAGCTAATCATTGACTGAACAGGGATTAGAATTTATAGCTTCTTGCAACTGTATGTGATTTGCTCTTTACATTTTTCTAAGCAGAATGTAAATCCAAATGTGCACTATTCCATGCAAATGTTTAAAGTCACCCAAATTATTTCCCATGAGAAAACACAAGATGAGAAACATGATCAATAAACCTCAAATAACTTTCTAATGCAAGCATTTATTGTTGAAACCCCTTTTTTTTCTCTAAGAATTCCCATATATAAAGTCTTAAGCTCTGCTTCAGAATCAAGAAAATAATTGTTTAAGCTGTCGTATTTCTTGTGGCCAGTAATTAAATGCTATATGTTAATCGAAATCCTACATTATCAGAAAAGGGCAAATAGGTCCATGTGTGTGATTTTGCTATGAGTAGGGATTTTCTTCTACCATTTTACTGTAATTTATTAAATCCTTTTAGAGATTTTTGACTAGTTGTCACTGTAAATCTCTGGATGTATTACTTCAGACTTCTTACAGGACATACAAATCTAAGATGTAAATATTGCTGGCAACTTAGAGAACAGTGCTTTTTTAGCTTAGCACAGTATGAATCAGTGAAAATTCAAGGAAAAGTTTATTTGGTTTAGAAGAGTTTCATCTACTCACTGTTGAGTAGATGGCTTTTCAGGGAATACTATTTTATTTTATGTCGAGACTTTATCTTTTTTCCCTTTTCCAGTAACGTAAAATGAAAATCTAGTTTTCTCCCCTTTGATCTCTTGCTGTTCCTTTTTTGGTTTTGTTTGTCTGTTTTTTAGGTCACAATAAATAAATGGGAGCAGTTTGAAAGAGACAAAGAAACGGTAGTAAAATACCTCAATCAAGCAAGCTCTGTACTTGAACGTATCTTAAACTTTAGCAGTTTAGACAGCCTCTCTTCAGAACTGGATCAGACAAAGGTATTGCCTGTGTGAAATGCAGGAGCTGAGGTATCTTTCTGCCTTGCCTGTCCATATGTGCTGAGTGTATTGCCTTCAATCCCTGCATGGTTTCCCATTAATGCCTGTGCAAATTGCATATTGCATATATTGCACAGAGGAGAGACTGCATGAACTATTTAGAGGTAAAAAGCTATTTTATGGACAAGAACAAGAAGGATTTCTTGAAGTTTGCATCTGAACCGTACGTATGAAAGATAAAATGGTTTTGAGGACTTCCCATTTCATGCTCGATAATGATCTATGCTGGTAATCCAGTGCTAAGCACCTGCATATCAACAGTAATAGGGTGCACTTTGGCAAGGTTGTGTGGAATGTGACAAATAGCAGTCTTGGACGTGAGAAGAAAGAGAAGAGACTTCTACCCCATGGAAACAAGCCATAACATGCCATTCGCCCTTAGTAACACAGTATTATCCCAGCCCATTTTATTTACTACTACTGAAGTAATAATAGTGGCCATTTTTCCTAAGTGCCATGGTTTACAAACTGCTGTTAACCTTTGCTAAGGAAATAATAAATTATACCTATCTTGATTATGCTCAGCATCAATTGTTCTGGTGTGTGGGTTTAATGCTTGTGACAGAAAATAGTTGCTAAACAAAATGAAAATACAAAAAATGAGATACTGCAAAATCCACTTCATAAATGGTAGGATCTAAAAATTAAGTAATGATGCATATAATCTTCTACAATGCAAAAGGAAATTTCTTGAAGAGCTATGGAAGAAACTTTGATATTTTGAGTTAAAAATTTTTGCACACATAGTTTCCCTTGATAAATTTAATTCAATCTAGCTTGTTCAAATGAACTTTTCTTAAATGCAACACAAAATTAACTTTCTTCAGAGATTGCTTTTATGTATTTACACATTCAAAATATACATGTAGAACACAGGTACTTTTTTCCAACCACAAATATTGAGGAAAAATACTTACTGTGTAACTATATGAATCTCTTTACAGCTGTATTAATACATCTTGCATCCTTACAGGAACTTTCTAAACAAACTGAAGCAATGGCAGTACAGGCTGAGAATTTGGTGAAGAATTCCTCTGAGATACAGCTTGGTTCAAAGAACAAGCAGTCTCTTCAGCATCAGGCAAAATCAATCCAAGAACAAGTGAAAAAAGTGGAAGTTACTCTTGAAGAAGAGTATGTTCTAAACAAGTCCTAATATTTATTCTTCACTATGAGATTGTATCAGATTTCTAGAATATCTTGTCAGGATTTTGTGTTGTCTCATCAGCTCTGTCATTTACTGCTTGCTCTGGCATAGTAACCCAGTTATGGTACCAAATATGTCAAAAGAGTGTGTGCAAACAAACAAAATATTTTTGTTTAATAATATGTAGTTCATAAAAGTTAGTTACTTTTAATCTGTCACTTATCTTTAAGCCCCAGTCTTGTGAAGAAGGGATAATTGAGCTCATTCTTGAGGTACTGGACTCCTTTGGAAAGGAAAATGTCAGTTCAAGTATTAGAGCAGCACATCTACCACATTTGCCTCAGTTTTCAATATTCCACTTTCTCAATAGGAGTGTCAAGAAGTGCCTTCATCTTAGCTGAATGCCCAAATTATATTTCACGGGCAATATCGGAAGTTGCTCCTGCTGCAAATAAAACAAAGGTCTGATTTTCCAGATTTTCTTTAAAAATTAAAGGTTCAAACTCCAAGGAAAGCTTGATAAATATTTGTAGCTTTTTGTATTTGTAAAAATTTCATCCCTTCTCTCAAATGAGTAATTCAGTTATTGAACCTGTTACTCAAATTCAGAATATTGATATTTTCGTTTTATCCCTATACACATACATTTGTGTGTATGTATGAAATCAGTATTTTTGCATACACTAGATCTGATACACAAGTCATAGACGATATGACCAAAGGGCAATGCCCAAATAATTGGGTTTTCCCCCCATAATGACCACTGTCATGCTAATCTGATTTTAATTTAGTGCCATTTTCTTCCTCATGTGAAAGAACAGCTATAAACCAGAATAACTAGCTGGAGCAACAAATGGTGATCTGACCTTTTATATAATGCTTTCTCCAATATGAAGTGTTAGAGTGATTTGTAGTCAAATTCTACCATCTTTTACCAAATACTTTGCACATCATTTTCTGTGCTATTAGAGAGAAAACTAGTGTGATTTTTCAGTCCAATAAATTTACTCTTTCCAACAATTAGTATACACTTTTTAAGTAATCTATTTTTAAATGAAAGTTATCATTGATATACCCTTTCAATGTAGATATGAAATAGGTTTTAGTTGAATGTATGGATTATACAGGATGTCTGTGGTAGTGCAACAGATAATAAAAAGCTAAATACGTTCTGTAAAACCTGCAAGTACATACAACTGTATATAGTGTATCTGCAGAATATATAGTAAGTGTGTAAGGGTTATATTTTAACTTGCATCATCAAGAAAATCTTGGCCCAAGTAATTTCAATGTGAAGGTATTCGAAATACATAAGGTACGCAGAATGCCGATGAACAGGAAAAGGAGAGAAAAGTTTGAGCAGCTCTCCACAGTCAGCTACCACAAGAATTTATCCCATCTGTTTTCCAGGGAGATCATGCATAGCTGTGCAGTGTGTTTGGGATTATATTCTTTACAGTCTGTGGCTTTCTTAATACTATGATGAAGGCATACAGCAGCAGTTGTGATTCGGTCCCTTAATTCTGATTTCCAGCTGTATTTTCATGGGCTGAATTTGAGTGACATATTTTTGCATATTGTTTTCCTACAAATAACTTGAATTTGCATACACTCTTACCAGTAAATGGCTGTTGAAATTCCTATTTATTTTTCATTTTGAAAATAAATAAGAAAAAATAAAAAGGCCAATTTTTACATTTTTAGGCTACATCTTTTCTTAAAGCTTTCTCTAGCTTTAATTGGTGGGGGGGGAAGTTAAAAACTTTTTACCATGGAATGGTTTTTAGGCTACAGTTAGAAAGAAAATGTATTTTGAAATTTTGTACTAGTCAGACTTTTATGATGAAACTTTAATATTTTCAGTGAAATAGAAAATGTGTGTTTTGAAAGCTGTGTGCAGGGCCTGCATTAGCACTGGTTTCAATTACTTGAAAGGAGCAGAAACTTGTATACTGGAAGTTAATGCTTTTAGGCCTTGTATAATGGCCTTAGACTTCTTACTTGTGACAAAAAAAAAAAAAAAGGTGCTTTGTCTGGAATCCTAGACATAGAGGAATCAGTCATAATCTGCCTCTGTTTAACATATCTATAATCTATGTTCCAAAGAACTTTTAACTATTAACTTTGAGGGAGTTGAGTCACATTTGCTGTTGATTCTTTGGCTTGATATGAAATCATTGCCACAGCAAAAACAAACTTCCTATAAGATGGGGAGATTGCTGTTATAAAAAAGCAAGATCAATAAAGCAGTCAAGCATTGGTGGCTATGTGTATGTCCACATTCCACTGGTTTCAATCATTCTGGTCTAGGGACCAAATTATGAACATCTATGCACTCAGTTATCTAAAAATTTAGATTTCTGAAATAATCATTCCATGTTATTTCACAGAAAATCCTGTTGATGTTCCTTTTCCTTTCTCTTCCTGCTATGATGAGGTTCTTGTACAGCTGATGAATAATGCTGTACTTTCTTTTACCTGTCAATGTCCCCACTATGGCTAATGCAATTGTTTGACTTTTGGTGCACAGTCCAAGAGAGAACCATGTTTGAATTTAGATGTGCAACTTGGTCCTCTAAAATGGGAGTTTTTCAAATGACCCTCCTGTAGATTGAATAAGTTCCATTTTAATTTTAGCAAGAATATGGGAGCTTCATGATTTTAAACTGTTTATTCTCTCTAATTGGTTTGGTTAATTTTAGTATTAAAAGCATGGAAATGGTGAAAAACAAGTGGCATCATTTTGGCAATAATTTTGAAGCTCTGTCCATCTGGATAGCTGAACAAGAAAAAGAACTGGAAACTTTGGAAACATCATCATCTCCTTTGGACATACAGATCAACCAAATCAAGGTGATTAGTTCTTGTTATGTTCAGTATTAAAAGCCCATTTATCTGTTACTTTGCTAGAGGCCAAATGGGAGACGAAACATTTTACATGTTTCAAAACTACCAGGATGGAATCATGGCACACTGAATACATGAATATACCAAGCAGTAAGGTCTTACATAAACTAAAGGAAAATTCTTACAGGCTGCCTTCTGTGTTTGGTTTACATATATGAAGCCCTTCTGTGTATGGTTAAAAATATTATTTATATCCTTTTTAATTTTTGAGTAATCTCAACTGGTGTACAAAATAGCTACATACAAGTTTGGGGTTTTTTTAAAACATGTATCAGCTAGTGGCTATAGAACTTGATTTTAATCTTGCAAGCTAAACTTACAACTTGATTTATGTATCTTTTATGCTGAATTAATAAAGAAACTATTTATCTTGGTAGCTGGAAAACCTACATAACATTTACTGTTACTGTATTTGCACTGTCTTAAATTCTGTGTACATTCCTGTAGATACACAGTGGTTTAGTTTCGAATTGCTGACTGAGGTGCATATTGTCTCCAAGCATTGCATTTCAAGGGCTGACTTTGTATCCTTCCACAAATGAAAATGTGAAAATGTACCTTCTCTGGAACGGCATGTTTCTAAGGGTGCAGAGTTCTTCAACAGGGGGTGCACATTGCCATTTCCTTTTTTCTGTGACCTACTTGCTCTTCAGAAGGTGCCCAGGTGTGCAGCTGCTTGCAGACCAGCTTGACATTATTTCCAAAGGATCCCACAAGGCACTTGTTTCATGTGACAAAAACAGTTTATCAACAGATTTCCCTGTTCTTAATTTGTTCACAACCTTACATAGACTAAATAAATAAAATCTCTTGACTTCATCATTGAAGAGCAAAACAATGCTTGAATTCTTGTTTCATCACCACAGCAATTCAAAAACAGTTTCCTTATTAAATAATATGTATGCACTTAATGCACTTATTCCACTGGTGCATATATATATATATTCATTAATTACTGAAAAGCAAGACATTTTATATATATATATATAAAAAAAAAATATATATATATATAAAATGTCTGGCTTTTCAGTAATTAATGGAGAGGATTCCAATGTTTAAGACAGAAAATAAGCACATCAAATGATACTAATATTGCATTACAGTGTGCCAGTTCTTGTCTGTTTGAATGTTGCCTACTTAAGCCCTACTAGCCTGTTCCAACCAAGTTTCCAGAAAGGTTGTTCCTTACTATAGATGCAGATGAGCATTGGGTTTTACACTGGATTGAAAGTTTCTGAAAAATCCATCACAATTCTTACCCATTTAAACACCATAGTCAGCAGATGATGTTCATAGGCACCTGAGTGAATAGATATAAAGCAGAGACAATCCTCCACATGAGGCGTAGGGTACATCATTGTACCTCAGGTGAACTAATGAGATTTATGAGCTGTGATATGGGAAACAAATCATCTCGCCTGCAATGCACAGACATGGCTGGAGGTCTGCTTCAGCAGCATTGCTTTGTGCCTGATTTTGATGAATTTGTTGTTTTGTTGTAAGTTTCCTGATGAGTTACTCTGTGTCACAACACTGATCAGCATACTTCGTTTATAATTTCTAGTACACCACATTCACAAGGAACATTTCAACACAGGGCAACTGAATCAAAAATAGTGTGCTCCTTGATAGCTTTTGGCTGATCAAATGAAAAGCCTGGGGTCAGCTGAATGTAATTATCCTACATGGCAGTGGTAGTATTCTACTTTTGGTGACGCTGATTGCAAAGCCCCAGTGACTTCAGCAGAGTCAGATTTTCACCTACACATTTTCTCGGAAATTCCTGGTGGAACAAAATGACAGTTATCACAAGCAGTTACCATTGGTGGCAGACTCAGTGAGAGTTTGAAAGCCTCAATTATCCACCTTCTTTTATGTAACTGAGTGAATTTAACAGAATAGCGTAGGAGTGAGAAAGCACTGCCTCATTTGTATCTGCTGCATTGTTAGGTAATTTCAGCTTCAGGGCTGCGAATCCAGTATTTTTCCTCAGCAACATGTTCTCAAGCAAAAAAAGATATTTTATAATCCAAATTAATTCAGAATATATTGCATAAAGAGAAACTATAAATTCTTACAGCACCACATTTTTTTTCTGACAGTCACCCTGCTAATTTTTGACTGAATGTTGCACTAAGCCACTCCTGAGCTTTATAATGGCAAGAAAGAGACCATATTTTTATCACAATTATAGCAGAAGTTGGGCACTACCTATGCTTTGAGAGTGCATTTTCAAGAAAGTTATTAGTTGCTTTCATATCTAACCATTTTTATATCCGAGAATGCTATTGCCTATTTCAATTTCAAAGAACTCATTTGGATCTTTCAAATCTCTGCCAATGAGTGTTTTCCATTCCTTTTGAGAACTCCATGGACATGATACATCAGCAGTAATTAAAAAAAAAACCCAAAAAAACAACCAAACCTGTTGTGATAAAAAGCTTACTTCCAAGTTCATTGGTGCCAACTGGATAAATAGCCACTGAGAAACACTATAAGTTTCTTTTTGGGATGACATAGCTACCAGGTTTGCCTCTAATCTGCAATAAGGCAAGTGCAAAATAATAGGAGACAGTTGCTGTCATGTAGCTACTGAAATGTAAAGCCAATGCCAGTTTGTCTTTATGCATTTACTAATTGAGGTACAAGACAGATGAAAAGTGCCAAAAACCATTATCACCCTTGTTTCATGGCTTCATATCTATAGTGTAATGTGGTTCTTCTGCCTAAGGGCATACTCACCCTACCTTATGATCTAATTAAATTTATCCTTTATTGTACCATAGTATTTCAATTAGAAAATGAAAACAATCTCTACTGTTTTTCAAATCATGGCATGTTTTATTTTTAAGCACTTGAAAACCTGTTAAACATAAGTAACCAGCTGTTATGGTTCAGCTTCTCAACAATACTTTTTCAGTGACACAGTCATGTTTTTTCATTTCCTGTTTATTTTGAATCTTGAAGAGAATTGTGTACTACTTTCCTGTGAAGTAAGAGATGCTAAACTATGAACCATCATGTCTGCTTATGAAAATATGCACCTCAGCCAATTCTAATGGCTCTTCATACACACTGGTTCTAGGGCAGTCTGAGTTTTAAACCTTTGCCAGTGTCAGTCTGAGAAGAAAAAGGGTCATATTAAAGACTTTGGTATCTAGTTATTTAAAGTGGTCAATGAACTCTTTTCTTACATAATTCTCTGATGAAGGGTGTTCGTAGCTCAGTTAAAAAAAGGATTTGGAAAATATTGCTGTAATAATTAAAAACTTACTAAACTTACTGTGAATCTTTTTGCTATTACTTTATATTTTAGGTTATTACTAAAGAGATAGATTGTAAAATAACTGGAATTTCAAATCTAGAAGAGGAAGCGAAGTCTTTTTCCCAGTTTGTTACCTCTGGAGAACGTGCACATATTAAAGCCAAACTGACTCAGGTCAAAAGGTATTGGGAAGAGCTAAGAGATCATGCACAGAGGCTGGAAGGAACAATCACTGGGAATGCATCAGCACAGCAGAAATATGAAGAAAGTCTTAAACAGGTAGACTATGCAAAATCTAATGGATTATTTGCAGCAACTTAATAGAATTACTCCGTATTTTTCAAAATTGAATAAAAAATGCATATTATAATAGGATGGACTAAAATAAATAAGGAGATTTCTAAAGTAATTGCAAGACCTAGATACATAAATTTGTGCTTTGAATTACCTGAAAGGCAGCTTCAGAATGACAGTAAAATATATACACTCAAAAAATTATGTTGTCTTCTAGAAAACCTAAGTGATTCTCCTGGATATTGCACTACTGAACCACATCCATACTTGTTATAAACAATTTAAATTCCATCTTTGGTTGGTATAAGGTTGTAAGGAAAATAATTTAAATATTATTATTGCCCCAGCCAGGAGAAACTGAGCACTGTTGGCATCTTTTAACTTCAAAAGGCACTCAGCCCTACAAAGGCTTTAGGATATAAAATTCTCTTAGCAACAAACATTTAAAAGATGTTATTTAAAGAACCATTTATGTAATTCTTGCTGGTTTTAGCTTCTGGTTTGCCTTTTTTTCATAGGTGCAGCAGTCAGTGTCTGAATTTGAAGCTAAGCTAACTGAGCCTCTCACATCGTGCTCTTCAGCAGCAGCAACATACGCAGCCCTCCAGGACTGCACGGTGAGCATGTGGCCAGCTGTTCCTGCCCTGAGTCCAGGGACACGGTACCACACTGACCTCCTTACAAAACCCCAGTGACCCCAGGCCAGGGGCTGCCTGCTGCCACACAGTTTGGGGCGAAGGCAGAAGGCACAAGGGCTGCCTGGCTGGGTGGGCAGCCCCAGGGAAGGCTGAAGTACTTCCTCAGCTATTCCTTGTCACTATTTCAGAGAGGCTTGGAGAGTTTCTTTCCCAGCCTAAGGGGAAGGAATGCCTACAAGTACCACTTAGTCCTTCAGGTAATTGGTTTTAACTTTATGCATCTAAAACATTATGAAAAACAGAAGATAAGAAACAAGTCTGTTAGACATCTTTCTTCTAAGGTTTTCATGAAACTTGGATTTTGGTATAGCTAACTCTGTGATTTAAGAAAATATATCCTTGGAAGTAGTTTTTCTTGGGCAATGCAGAGACTGGGCAGAGTTTCAACTTAGAAACTTCTATCTGCGGTGCAAGAAATCAGTGGGTGTTTGGATATTTGGTTCAGTCCATTACAAAAGGAAAACAAATATTGGATTGGTATTCAAACTACAGATAATCCCATCTCAGGGAATTTGGTGTAGTGTCTTTGTAAGTTCTGATATGTTTTTCCAACAATAATCACTGCCTTTCTTTCTAAGAAAATATGACAAAAAATTTTATTCATATTGTTCTTTCAGCAAGATGCATATAATTTCTTCTGAATGTAGTGATAACTGCTGGCAAAGGCTGTTTTCAAGGGAGACCTTGTGGGGCCTGCTGGCTTGTAGTGAGAACTAACTTGCAGTGGGAACTGTTAGTTTGCCTCAGTTCAAAGCATTGATTCAAAACAAGCAAGAAGCATAAACAAAGATAATAAGAGACTCACAGCTGTTGTTGTTGCAAGATGTTGTTCTAATTACATGTAGCCAATGACATTGTGGGGTGGTGAATTGAGAGCCAATGGATATATGACATGAATGGTAGAAATAGTATAAAAGAGGCCTTGTAAAATAAAGAGTAGTTCCTTTCTTTGACTGGAGCTATTGTGGTGAGTCTTTATGGGTCGTGTCCATCTCAACAATGACAAGACCTGACCAGTCTGCTTCAAAAAAGCTTGATACTAGTTGAAGAAAAATATTTTGCATACGGAGAGTTTATTCAGACAGCATTTGTAATCACCATTGTTACTGGCTTTTAAACATTATGAATATGCTGAGTATGCTGTCAGAAAGTCTTGTTCTCTTTAGGCAATCATGGTGATTAAATATATTAATGTGAAATTATCAGCAGCTTGTTCCTGTAAAATTCACATTTCCTCTTATATATGATTTCTTGTAATTATAACCATTACTATTGTTGTTGCTATTGCACACCTGTGAGTTGGAACTTTAGTGGTCTTAAGTCTGTTTCATTTTGGGCTTTCCTAACTCACTGTTCTACATCTCGTCATTTTCATATGGACAAGTTTCCCAGCTTTCTAGAAACTGCAACCGTGGAAAATGTAGTTAACATTAGACATCATTTCTGTGAAAGGACCTTTAGCTAATGCTGATAGAAGTTCTGAGTAACTCTTCCCTACTTCTCCCATGTCATGACATTGGCTGCAAGTCTGGCAGTCCTCACGTGTTGGAGTGAGGTTTTGAGTTTACTCCATATAAATTAGAGCAACTCTTAGACAGAAGTTTGGGAATCTCAAGCTTTTTTCTGAATTTGGAGCTTGGTCCTACATGGATGATGCTGTGTCACATGCCCATTCAGAAGATCTGACTCTCCTTGCCGAGTTTTTTTCTTCATGACTGTTCCTAGGAAAGTCTTTTGCCACAACAAGCTAATTCATTGATACTCTTGGAACTCGTGTTTCTAGAGTGGACCTGAGCAATATCTAAGCTGTGAAGTGACCTCATGATCTGGTGGATTGCTTCAAGCTTATGGGTAGAACTACAGAATTTTTCCCACCATTGTTACCATACCTCTGTGGTTTATGTATGTGACTTCTGTTTCTTTTACATGCTCATTAGGACCTTTGTCATACTGTGGAAAAACTGAGCAATCCTCTGGCCTCTCTCTCAGCCAGTGTCCGAAAAGTGGCCAACAAAGAAAAAGCTGCTCAGGAGGTCACAGCATTACAGCAGAAATATGAAAAAGTGCTGGAAAGTGCTAAGGAGAAACAGTGCTTACTAGAGACTCTTCTGGCTCGGTGGCAGAAGTGAGTAAACGTTCACATGGGCTGTGATGGACACAGAGACCTTCTTGTGCTCAGTGTGTGAGACTGAGAGGATGACCTGGTAACTCCAGCTTGTGATTTTGTTAGGCAGGAGAAGGAGCTGTCTGCCTTCCTGGCCTGGCTGGAGGGGTGCGAAGCTACAGCCAGGCCTTCAGAGCAGTACGTGTCTCCTGATAGAGTTAAGCTGGAAGGTGAACTGCAGGCACTGCAGGTATGTTTCAACTGAAATATTGTCCCCCTACATTTCCTTGTGTATTTCTGTGTCATTTAAAGGAAGGAATTGCTCAATTATAGTGCAACAAGTCAGTTGTTTCTGGGCTTTAGAAATCTCCCAGGAACTATTACATTATCACTTGCTGTGTCTCAATGACCTTACTATTACTTTTAACTATAATATGCCAGGTCAAGAAAAAAAATGGTGCTTTGGTATTATCTGTCAAGGAAGGACATGGGTCTGCTTGTTAGAAGATCCTTTCTCTAGAGAAATTCCTTTATTAGGCAATACAGCTTTTCTTTTTCTGCATATGAGTAAAGGTTGTCAGATGAAAAAATGCTCAAAGGTTTTGAAATCACAGTGGAAGTCTGCTTTATGATTTTTTTTGAAACACAAGACTTTCATCCTGTTCTAAATTATGCCTTCCCTTGGAATTTTTGCCATTTGTTTTTAGATTAATATGAAGCAGTTGGCTAAATGGAGCATCTTTTATAGCTTCCTTGAAGCCAAGTAGTCCATAATTTCAGTTTTAAATATTACTGAAGAAAAGGAAAATTACTTGGGGGGTTGTTTTTTGGTTGTTGCTGTTGAGCGTTTTTTTGTTTGGGGATTTTGTTGGTTGGTGGTTATTGGGGTTTCTTTGTTTGTTTGTTTGTTTGTTTTGCTTTGTTTGGGCCAATTTGCCACGTGTCCTCACAAATCTCTTGCTGCACACAAAATATGTTGCAAAACATGTTCTTGATTTTAGCCACTGCCATCATACAGTAGAGCTGTATGGAAAGATCACACTTTGTCCTAAAGGAGAAAAAAAATACCAACTTTGATGAATTGCTACTGAATTGCTGTTGCAGATTTAGCTGTCTGAGAGGTGTTGAGTACCTGCTTGTCCTAAAAGGCCTCAATTCCTCCAAGGATTTGACTCTGCTCCCTCGCTTGTCTCAAAGCACTGTAATAGAAATCCATAGCTGTGTTTTAATTGGTTTTTTAAGTTATTTTGCATAATATGGTGCCATATTTAATCTAAAGGTTTTGCATTCCATTGTTATCCTAGGATTTGCGAGCAGATATTGAGTCCCATGCTTCAGTCTATGAGAGCCTTTTACAGTTAAACGAGTCACTATTTCCAACAGCTTCAAAGCAGTGTGTGAAAACAGTAAAGGAAAAATTTGAAGAGCTGGATGGAAGGTGGAAAGCTTTACCACAAATTGTTGATAAAAGGTTTGTGCTTCAGAGTGTTTTTTACATGTTAAAGTAACCAATATCCCAATTAGGAAGCCCAATCCCAAAACATATTTTTTCCATTAGGAAAACAAAGGTTTAAGATTAATACCAATCCCTGAACTCCCAGGAGTGGGAGGTGGAGAATCCCACACATTTATGATGCTGTCTTTTTTTGTCATACACTCTCCCTCTTTTTTTGGTAGATGAGCATGTTTGAAAGAGTGAAAGAGTGATATTGCATTTCCTCAGCTACAATTTCCCAAGTAAATTCCAAGATGTCTAATAATCTGCTCTTGATTTTTTCGGTTATATGCTTTTTCTTGTGCAAGCCACACTATTGTTTTTTAAACTCACTTTGAAATTTTAATTTTCCATAAATGTCATAAATGCTCAATTGTTAGGCTGCTGGCTCTTGTTGAGGTCAGAAAAACTGTTTCCTTTATTTAAAACTGTGTGTTACCATATATTTAGGTTTTGATTCTTTCCATGATGAATACACATATTTTACTATTTGTAATGCACCTTAAATAATAGACCCTGATCAATGATGTAATCTTCTAGGTGCTTTATCAGTATGATTGTTTTACAATATAATGATCTTCTACATGTTGAAAATTAGGTAGAGAAATTTCTAAGGGAAATGGGAAGGTAAATGACAAGGTCTTTTTCTAAGTCAAGGTTTAGGCTTGGTACTTAGGAACTTAGTTCTGCTGAGTACTCCTCTAGACACATTCTTCCTTTGAATTGTGTTTGTCTGAGTAGACTTGACCCTTGCTTACTTCAGTGGAAGTTGAGCATGCAATTCCTCACCCCCTGCCTACATTCGTGAGACTCTCATCTTAATTCAGTGTTTCAGATGATAGGGCAAACAGAATTGCTGTGACTGAAAATTAAAGTTTAGCTTCCATCAGTAGCATTCTATTTCTGGGACTACACCCATAAAGAAAATTTGAAGAACATACCTTGGTTGTTTTGGGCACCTCTAACAGTTGATATAAATAGAAGAGGGGAATCAGGAAAGATCAAAAGCTGCTTTCAAACGTTATGTTATTCCCCAGAATTAAGAAATCAATACAGCAAAATAAAGTAATATTTCCTGCTTTCCTTGCATCTGGCGTTGACCTTAATGCTGAGCAGTCAGCTGTGGGTTTGATTACGGGAAGTGATTAAATTACATCAAGTGCTTTCATATTTACATCTGACATTCTATAGGATCAACTTCCTTCAATCACTTGTTGCTGAGCATGGGCAGTTTGATGAGCTCCTGCTCAGGTTTTCAGACTGGATTAAGCAATTTCTTGCTGCACTACAAGCCACTTCAGAGATAAACACAGCTGATCAACAACTAGCTGCATCTCACAATAAGGTAAACTTTTGGATGTAAATATTAAAGACGGAGAAATTGTACCATGCATTTGGCTAAATACTCATCTAGAACTAGCAAATAATTTATTTGTTTGAAAACCAATATGCTGTTGTAGTCACATATAGACTTCTGTTATTTGACAAGTTTAAAGCAAAATTGTAACACTGAACTTACTATTCCTGCTGAAAACCCCTCAGTAGTACTTGCTTCACTCGTAAGTTTACTACTAAAATGCTTCTTGAGCTCTTCATTGTGAGAAGAAACTCAGCCCTATTCTCTTTCTTTCCCATAGAACCACTCAATGGAAGTTGAAAGCAAGAAACAGGAGTTACAAAGTCTGAAGGAACATGTAGAGAAATTGGGTTCTTTCAGCAGCCCAGAGGACCAGCAGACACTGCAGGGAAAGACTGAAGATTGCTTTCAGATCTTTCAGGAGGCAAGTCAAACAACTAGCCAAAGACAGGACGCCCTGGATCAGTTGCGAGTATTCCTAGAACTCCACAGTGCTGCATCAGGAGTGCTCCACCAGCTGAAGCAGACAGTGGAGAAAACAGGAAAAATGGATAAAGCTAAATCTGAATTACTGGAGAAGGAACTCAATGGTGTTATTAAAGATCTTAGCAAGTTGGAATCTCTTGCCATCAGTTCGGATGGTTCCCTCACTAAGGCTCAATATCATCTGAAACACAGCATTTCTGGGCAGAGGACCTCCTGCAGGGCTATGGTGGATAACCTGGGTGTGGAACTGGAGGCAGTTCAAAACCTGCTGGGAACCAAACAAAGTGAGGCAGAAGCTCTTGGAGCCTTGCAGAGATCTTTCATGGAGCGTAAAGAGCAGTTACTGAAGAGTATTGAAGACACTGAGGAAAAGGCTGACAAGGAGGGCCTGAAGGAGACTACACTACAAGCCTTCCAGCAAAGGTAAAAACATCGGCACTTTCACACTTGATTGCAATCTCTAAACCTTTTATGATTCATTGGAGACATGTCTGTGTTTTCTATCTGGGTACTTTATTTCTTGCCAAGCATATGTATCTACTTAACAAAATTTTGTAAGTAAGTGAACTATTTGGATGCACAAAACACTAAGCAAGTCCTGCTAATATTTTATATTGAAAGAACAGTCATGAAAGTCTATGTCTCAAAAATATATTTTGTCCAAATTAATCTAAGATCCAAGCAGCTATTAGAAATCCTATATAACATAACTAGATCTACTCTTGCAGAACTGATCTACTCTTGAAGACTGTACATGTGACGATGGAATTAAAAACACTTACTATAATAAAATATTCATCTAAATATCAGAGTATAGTTCCAGGTGACTATGTGAGGGGGTTGTACGTGTATATCTATATGATTGTATAGCAGTACATGTATCAGAAAAATCACATTCTGAGCCCAGTTCTAGCAGATGAAAAACCCAAATAACACTTTATTGTAGAAAACATTAGAAAAAGGGAATTTATGCACAGTAACAATAACAACTGTTTCATTCTTTCTTTGTCCTTTCTCTTGCAAAAAAAGTGAAAATTATTAAATTTGAAACCTGTCTTGTACCTTGCAGATTGAGGGTCTTTAACCAGTTAGATGAGGAATTGAATTCTCACCAGCATGAACTCCAGTGGCTCATGGACAAAGCAAAACAAATAGCCCAAAAAGATATCACACTTGCTCCTGAAACTGACAAAGAGATAAATCGCTTAGAATCCCTGTGGAAGGATACCAAGAAAGCTATACATGAAAAGTAAGTAGATCTTTAGCTTAAGATAAGAAAGGAGAAGATGGGGAAAGAGGCACAGTTACTACATGTACGTAATATCTTCTTGCTTCATTAATCACAATGAAAAGAGGGCACGTAGATTAAACGCTGAGTAGAAGATAAAACCACAGTGTTAACAAGGATATTTGTACCAGTTGTACTTATATTAGTAATAAAGCCGCAGATAAATCCTCTACTGTACTGGCAGATATACATTTTATTACATGCATGCTATATTGCATGCTATTGTTTACTCTTCTGAAAGGTAAGAAATTGCCACTGAATTTTCACTGTCACTCCAGCTGGAATATATTCTCTTTCTAGCAGATATTTTCATTCTCTATCGGATATGTTTTTCTCACAATTCTGTATTCGGTGGTCCTAAATAATTTTTAAATTCAAGTATTTCTGTCTGCCCAAGGGAACAGGCTCATAATAATCATTAGTGTATTATCAATTACACTGATTGTATACGGTACATGGTTAGATGATCAGTTTTATCAATGAAAGCTGATAAAAAAAGCTAAAGAAATTAGAGCAAGTTTTATCATACCCTTTTATTTGTCTTAACTACCTCATGATCATCTTTAAAGAAAACTAGTGGTGTTTTCTCTCGCATATAGACACAATTTCAGACCTTCCTGAACCTGCTTATTTTGGAGAGCTCTTTGGAGCATCCAGAGAAGAGCCAGCTTCTAAAACAGTTACTCCTCTTTCTTGACAATGTCATGTTTCTCAAAATCCTTTCATTGAAAAACACTGTTTTACAACTAAACATGTCCAAAGTGTTAATTTTCTCTCTCTTCAGTATAAACACCAGGATTGCATTGAGTAAGTATTTTTCCTCTGTCCATTGCCTGAACATAAATAGGCTTTCCTGGAGAGAGGGTGGGAAAAAGATTAGTCTTGTTTCTAGCAGAAGGTTAATCTATTCTCAGTAGAAGGGCAGGTAAGTTGCATATAAAGTTGTAGTCCCAAAAGCAGGCATCTGACAATTGAAGGACAAAGTAGACAGACCTTAGCATGCATTGCTTTAGTCTTTACTTCTGTTTCTTTTTACCCAGGAAACACAATGTTAAAGAAGCAAGGCTTTTTTTTTTAAAATGAAGTATGAGTGGCAGCATCATTATAATGTGGTTTCCAGTCAAAAGATGCTAAACTTAGTAACTGAGAAGCTTGAATTCCAGTTTCAGTCTTTCTTTTGCTGAAGTCAATTACTTTGATATCTGATACATATGAGATGGCAATTCACATACTGTCCCTTGAGTGAGATGTTTTGTGATGGATCTGCAGTGATTGGTAAAACCAAAATATTCATATTTCCTTGGCTGCTCAGTTTATGTTTAGCACTGCATCCTGGTTTTCCTGTGGTGAATTGCTGTGTCACATTCTCTATTCTTCAGAAACATGGCAGGAAGTGGTACTAACACAGCCTTCTCATATTACAGAAAGGAGCAGTCCTGTGTTCTTATCGATCTGATGAAGGAATATCAGAGCCTGAAATCAACAGTAATGAAAGGCATAGACAGTGCTAACAGTGCTTCTGTGATCAAATCCATTTGGAAGGATCATGAAGATGTCAGGAGAACATTATCAAAGGTAATTACATATATTTTCCTTTGAGAAATTGAAACGATTTTTTGAATTAGATGGATTTTTTTTTTTTTGTTTGAGAGGTGCCCTTGAGCTGTGTTTAAAGTTCCTTGAATTTACTGTCAAATCCTGTCACACTGGCATTCAGGGTTTAAATTGTACTGATTCTGATGAGGAAAGAATATAGTCCTTTTTGCATTTTGGTGAGATCTATTAATCTGTTATTGCTATTTTTAATTGTAATGGAAATGCAAAATGTTAATTTATATGGAAAGCATAAGTGGAAAATAGCGGAAAGCTCTTTATGTAAAATACATTGAGAAAATATTCCTATCATAGTATGAAGGGATAGCTCCAGTCAACATACTCTAATGTTTTTCCATATTGGGTAAATTTTGGAATAGATGAAAGGCCACAGAAGAACAGGAAGTGCACACATTTCAGACCTGTGCAATTTTTTTGTCTGTCTCTTTCCCTAAGAGGACTTCTTACGTGGTATATAATGTTGATTCTGGTCATTAAGCAGAGATAAGGTATTTGGATTCCTACATTCTCTTCATTTCACTGGATTGTATTTCAAAAATACTAAATTCTGCTGTCCATCAGCCTGCCAGGATAAACAGTTCTGAGTTAAATTTTTTCTGTTCTTTTGGAGGGTAATTTAATTTGGAATCCTATTGAGCTCTTGATTCACAATCTTTCAGTCAGATCTGTATAAACCTTATTCTAAACTGTGTGTATTTATGGCCTCTTTCTAATCTAATAGACATCTTAAAAGAACAGAAAGCCAGAACAGAGCTCAACAGTCCAACAAAGAATTTCATGTTACTTCCACATGAATCCTTTGAGACTTGGCTGTGGAGAATTCCCCATTACAACAGTGGCCACATCTAGGCCTGAAGAAGTTGGAGTGCAATAAATGTTTTGGCCATACTGCAGCCAGATTAGTAGTAGCTCGTTGCTAGTACTGATTTCTAATACTTCCTATAGAAAAAAGCATAAGATGCTTACTGTGATCCATTCTTGGCATGTTGTCACCTTTTCAGTGACAGTGTTTTAAAGATTTTCCTACACCTAGAGTTGAAAACTTAGTACCCCTGAAGATTTTGTCTAGTTCCTTCTAGAACACATCTATACTTTTGTTTTCCAGAATATCTAGTAGTGATGGGGTTTTTAATTCTAAATTTTATTTGCAACACCTTCTGTTTACCCTGCCATAATTCCTGAAGCAATGATTCAATGATGAAAAATGGAAAGGCAAATTGAAAAAAAGATTTCCTTAAGTCTAGAAAATATCTGGTTACCAAGTGGAAGAAATTCAGAATTTGTTACTGCCACTTGTGTGCTTTATTCATAAGAACAGTCATCCTATATGATTATGTTCAAGACAACAACAAGTTGCTTCCTATTTTGTGGAGTAGTTAAGTGTTAGATATGAGAATTGACAAATTCATAACCCGTGGCTAGGGATGGGTACCTGGAGAACTGGATTTTCCTTTCTTACTTTAAGGCTTCATTAAACAACCAAATATTTATGTCCACAGCACGAAGCTGCCAAGAATGATCTGAGTGAGAAACAAAAAGACCTGGATACTTTCACTAGTAAAGGAAAACATTTGTTAGCAGAACTGAAAAAAGTGCATAGCTGCGACTCCACTGCGCTGAAAACAGATATGAACTCCATGGTGGACAAATGGCTAGATGTAAGAATCTGGTGTTTATATGCCAAGTACAGTTTTTTAGTTTGGTTAAGCTTGCAATATGCCTGTTTTCTTAGGATCCTAGAGAGCAATTGTTTAGTAACATTTACTTTGAAGTGTAGTTCAGAGGCTTAGTCAGAGGGATTTGGCATCCACCACATGCACAAAATGTGACATCAATTTGATAGATTTTAAATTATGTCATACGGCAATGTATGAATGCTGCTACTATAAATTTGCTCAGTGCACGGTTCTGAGCATAAATTTGGGTTGAATTCACACCTAATGTATATCAGCAATACATTATTAAATTAAATTGGATTAATAAGTTAGGCAGTAAATTACATTAAGCTAAACCACAAAAGATATTCATATGTTGAGAACGACAACACTATAGGAGAGAAGCATAACATAAAAGCTAATTACAGAATCACAGATTGGTTTGGGTTGGAAGGGACTTTAAAGATCATCCAGTTCCAACCTCCCTGTTACAGGCAGGGAAACCTTTCACTAAACCAGGCTGCTCAAAGCCCCATCTAGCCTGGC
The DNA here is from genome assembly GCA_013397895.1 of Origma solitaria. Classification (NCBI taxonomy): domain Eukaryota; kingdom Metazoa; phylum Chordata; class Aves; order Passeriformes; family Acanthizidae; genus Origma; species Origma solitaria. The sequence goes on along the minus strand of VZRL01005209.1, from coordinate 15,750 downwards.
CTGAAACAATTGCACAGATGGGGCATCTACAGTGGCTCCTCACAATCAGTTCCAGTGTGTCACCAGCCTCGCAGTAAAGAATTTCTGCCTAGTATTTTACATTTTCGCATTTATACTGCTTTAGTAGCAAATTCCTACATTACATAAGAAAGATAAATGTAGGTTTTTTGAAAGAGAAAATTTATTTGAACATAAAACTCTTTCCCAGTAAAAAAATATACAAATATTTGGAAAGAGACACATGAGATTTGTGTTCATTTTATGATCTGAGTAACTAAATTGAAATTAGAATGCAGAATTCAGATCTCAGAACTAAATCTAAGAAAATTATTTCACCCAGGCTTGCTAATTATTTTTGATACACTTGTCTTATAACTCTCTGCAAAATAGAGAAGTCTAAAATTAATTTGTGAATGTTATTGATACGTTCTTCTTTCTTTAAAGGTGTCTGAAAGACTCGACGATAACATTGACCGACTGAGTGTAAGCGTGTCTCTATGGGATGACATCCTGAAAACTGGAGATGAATTAGATGGATGGTGTAATAAGTGCATTTCTCAGCTGAATGAAGGCATCAGCAACTTCAGTAACAGTCAGAGAACAGAGGCTCTTCTGAAAGATTTCCAGGTTCTTACCCATAAATCAGTGATAAAAAAGTTCTGGACCAAAATGTCTAGTGATGTCCAGCACATAAGTAAGGCTGTGCTGTTGTAGACCTCTGTGTCCTCTGTTCAAGCGGTGGTACCCTAACCCAGCAGCTAGCTGAGAGCATTCTTGTCCTTTTTATTTGAAGGTATTTGCTTCTGACAGAAACAAGAATGGCACATCTCACTAAGTCTAAGCTCCATAGTTATTTTGGCTCTAGCAGTTATATTTGGTTCTAGGCTGAATTCTGTTCCAGTAGAAACTAATGGAAATTTTAGACTACTTCAGCTGAAATTAAGCGAATACATGAGCAGTTTCCAAAACCTCATCCAAGAAAGCAGATTCTCCAGACAATAAAAAAAATATGCTGGATGGGAAGGCGAATTTCAGTATCAGGTTCTGACTATTTCCGTTAGATGATGACTTTCTTTTCTGGATAGTGTTAAACTCTTTTAGAAACCTAGCCAGTGTTCAGGATGCATTCTGCCTCTATTGGATTATAATATAAATCAGATCAATCATAGATTGAGCCATATTCTACTTCATTTTTAATAAATTATGTCCTTAAGATGCACAGTGAACATATTAAAGTAGTATGATAGAATAGAAAATGTTGATGAATCAGTATTTTGCTCAAGGTTAAGCTTTATCGAATGCCTTATGTAGCAGTCAGACCACCCAAATTCATTGCTGTTAAAACTGATTTGGAGTAAAAGCAGCCAGGAATGAAACCATTGATGTACTTGAAATGCAGGGGGACCAAAAGAGCAGGTGTGAGCACTGTGTGTACATATATAGCCACAGAATGTATAGTCCCTAATGCTTTTTTTTGCACTTTGTTTTGCAAAGACAAGAGGAAGGGCAGTTCAGTGACAGCAGGGTCCCGCCCTTTCAGCAATCAGAAATAGATGAGCATGAACAGAAACCATCAGTGTACCTCTTCTGTGGCCCAAATCAGTGGTCATTCTCTTGACCGACCAGCTAATATTATATCCTCCTTGCTACAAAATACTCCCTAGGTATTCTTCTGGGCATTCAAGACAGGCGTAAACCTTGGCAATTTAATCCTGCAATCCACTGTCCAATCTTTTAATTGGAATGATTTGCTTGAATCTTTTAGAAAAGAAAATTTGGGCAATAGGATAGCGATACCTCAGAACTCCAAATTATGATTTTTCTCTTTCACTTTGACATTATGTTTTTAATAAGTAGAATTTTTTTAATAACTTGGATCTATAAATACAAGTTCCAGATATTTCAGTGTATATATATCAGCATTTTTAAATCCCTTTTAAGGTTAAAATCTATTTCTGTGTCTAATTTTTTTATCAAGACCTCATTTGCTTGTAATAAAAATCAGAGACCACATGTAATATACTCTGCATGCCTGTAAGTGGAACCTAACACCTCCAGTAGATATTTCAAGTCAAATAAACAATGACATTTTCATCTTTATTTTTCCAGTTTTAACAAACTAAAGCTTTTAGGGCATTTTACATGCTAAAAATGTGTGTGATTATTTTAAAGTGGAAAATTTCTCTGAACTGAGTCTAATAATGGAAAAGAGATAGGAGGATTTTAGAGCAGAAAACCAGTAGAACAACACTGTTTTCCCTCTGGTTGCTAAACTTTGTTCACATCTTCTTTCATTTTTTAAATTCATGGAATATCCTTCTGAAAGTCTAAAAGCTTCTTGTAGTTTGGTATGAAAAATTGACCATACCTCTTTTACAGTCTGAAGTGAAGGATAAAGAACTGAAGTTGGAGCAACTTAGTTCCAAAATTTCAGAACTCAAAGAACTGACCCATAGTCAAGAGCCTCCTGCAGATCTCCAGGTAAAAGAATGATATTGGTAATCACAGATTGTGCTCAAATAACTAAGATGATATTCCTCCTGAAATTTCTGTCTCTCCTGTACTGCCTTTTTCTTTCATGGAGACAGATACAGTATTATTTATATGTAGCATAAATATTCTTTGTTCATATTTCTCTAGGTAACCTTGCTTTTTTTTGTATAAACAGCGTGTCCTAAAGTAATTGAACATTAAGGTTGCAAAAGTATTTTTTTAATAAATTAAAAAAGAAAAAATATTTTATAATGTAGCTAATCAGATATGAGACTACAGATAATCTCTCCACTGCACAACATTAAGCTACGTCATATGTGAGTGCATGCAGAGTTTGCCTCCTTCAAAGGATTATAATGCAATAAAAAATGTTCATTTGCTTTGTTAAACAAAAAGTATTCTTTGGTGGACTAGAATAAGGGCCCTGAACTAGCTCTTACAAGAGAAACATAAAACAATGAACACAAAGGTGAGCTGTTAAGCTTTTGGCTAGATACTTATTTCTGTGTTCTAGGGCAGTCACAAAACCAAAGTATGACTATTTTGGTAGTTTCAAACAGAAATTGGCATTCGAGATTATTAACTTTTAGTGTCAGAAATTTTGAAAAATAAGCCAACTTCTGCAATTTCCATGGGCAGGGAAATACATTGATATGTATTAGGTTTTAATGGAAGTTAATATAACACTCAAGCCTTGTCCACATTTTGGAACAGGCTGACCAGGGAGGTTGTGGAGTCTCCTTCTCTGGAAAGGAAAAAACCCACTTGGATGTGTTCCTATGTCACCTGCTGTAGGTGACCCTGCCTTGGCAGGTAATCTCCACAGTAATCTCCAGTGGTCCCTTCCAACCCTAAAGATGTGAATCTTACATATAGTATCACATTATGACTGATTTAATTTACTTTTTTAGTGATATGTACTCAGCTAACATTTACTATAATTTTGGATATTGCTTTCTTTGAACAGGTTAATAGGTAAGATTCTAACTTATTTTTTGTACTGTCTTCAATTTTCACCTGTTTTACACAGAGATTGTTAAAGCCTCAGTGTGCTTAAGGCTCACCAATTGGTATTATTTTTTATGGTGCTATTTGAGTGTAGGTCATGCTCTGTATATATGGCAAATCCATAAAGGAAAAAGAGCAAGTTTTTAATTTTTCTGAAGCAGATAATAACTTCAATAGTTTGCAGTCTGGCTTTTTATAGATTAGTATGCCTTTTTTGGATTACTGTACATCTAAGACTGAATGCTGAATGGTTGACATTTCTTACGTATGTAAGTATCTCTAGTTAAAGCTGTAAAGAGAGCAAAATTATCATTGTGTATCACTTTCCTATCCATTCTGCCAATATGCATGTACCATAATAAACATTTTTAGTATTAAATGCCCTAATATGTAATCTTTTGGTTTCAGTTTATAGAGTCAGATTTGAGGCAGAAGTTGGAACATGCCAAAGAAATGTCAGAGACAGCAAAAGAGACACTGAAAGATTTCAGTACTCAGAAGATGGAATTACAGAAGTTGATTGGTCAGCTGACAGACTGGTTAAATCAAGTGGAAGAGTCACTGTTAAGCTGCGCTCGTAACCTGGATCCTGAAGCTCTGAATAAAGTAAAGGTTGGTGCTGAAGAAAATTAATATACTTTTCCTTATGCAGTGACCTTTGGGATTTTTAATCAGAGTTTTTGCTAAGCTTCATACTTAATTTTCATTTGATAATAAGTACACATCTGCTGCAAAGCTGCTAGAAAATTGGCAAATAATACAGTGGTAGTTCTTAGGAAGTTCCACCAGTGAAAAAAAATTCTGTTTCATTGACTTTATACAACCTTTTTAGAAAATTTTCATGAATGATATAGACTTTTTTGTGGCAAGAACTGGTTTTGTTACATTTAACTCCTTGGTCATTACTCCAGCATGTTTGCAAGTGCATTGACTCCATTGCAATGTTATGAACTCATAACTCATCACAGTAAAAGAGGCTGGTCCGAACTCAATTTTAACACAAACTTCTACCTCAGAAGTCCTCCTGAGTCATCATATATAGCAATTCTTTTTTCTACATCCAAGTGCTCTCTTGACTGCATGCAATTATGCACATCATAACATGAAAAATCACATGGAGATACTTAATTGTGAGCAAAGTTACTATTGATATACTGGCCAATTCACATTTAATTTTCAGATCGTCCTCTCAAGTTGGATGTAAAGTCCCTCTCATTCAGATTCCTAGCAAATAACTGGTGTCATATTGCATCTCACATGAACCTTCAGACTTTGCTGAAAATGTCTATTTCCATCCAATATGCCTTGAAATTTATTTATTTCTAATAGAGTAATAAATAATGAGAAACAGCACTTTTCACATTTCTACGGTGGCTCTTTAGTTTCAAGGATTCATCCCCCTTGGAAAATTCAGGAAACATGATCCAGTGCCTCTTCCCTTCATTGTGTCTGGTATGACTTACAGAGCACAAGAGGAGAGAACATATGGGAGCAGTAGGAATGCTAGAGAAAAAGACCGTTCTTTTGTTTCTTTATGAATATCTTTATAAATAGAAGCTGTAACTTTATTTCCAGGAAACACAAAAGGACCTTCAGCTTCAGCAAAGCAGCATTGACTCCACCCGTGAGACCCTCAACAGCCTCTGTCGCAAATTCCATTCAGTAGAGCTGGAAGCTCTTGGTGGCACTGTCACTTCATTAATAAAGAAGTATGAAGCTGTGAATCTGCTCTCTTCCAGGACACAGGCCAGGATGCAAGAGTCCTTGGAAAAACATTTCCTTTGTGAGTCCTCAGGCTGGTTAATATGAGTGAGCCGTTAGCCCACAGCCGTGAGTCATTTTGGAGTGTGCCAGAGTTTCCAGTGATGTCACTTGCAATTACAACTTTATTTTCGTATGGAGCCTCTCAAAAAGTCCTGTTACCAAATGCTCATTTGATAACTGCTATGAAATGAAGAGTTTTACATGAACATGTAATATGCATGAAAATGCACCTCTCCTCACTATTAGTATTCACTTTTATTGCATAAATACATTTTGTAAATTTGCAATAAAGAGATGTATATAACCAAGTGGAGGTGTTTATAATGTAAAAGTACCCATCTGAAGTATTTCCTGGGCTCCCTGGGTAGTCAGTGGAGAGCAGTAAGCAACTTTTGATCTTACTTATAAAGATAAAAATCTTGATTTTACCCAGCATAAAATTGGAATGTATCATAGACTGAAAATTGACTGTCAAAGGTAGCCTAGTGACATTGTTCAAATTTGGCTGTTTACAGTGAAAACATCTAATTTCTTGTGAAATTAATTCCACTCACATGGTCATCAGAGACAATGAGACTTATTCTGTTAGCTTTCATACACTGTTCCTGAAGGATAAAATAATTGTTTAAAACAGCTGTATAACATTGTGGATAATGCTGTATCTTAAAAAATATTCTTTTCTCTATACTTCTTTATTAAATAAGACTCTATGCAAGAATTCCAGGATTGGTTTTCTGGTGTGAAGGCTGCAGTAAAAGAATCATCTGACATGTCTGGGGACAGCAAAGCCATCGAGGCAAAACTACATGACTTGCAGGTATAGTGAACAATTTTAAAAAAACATCAGCAATTAGCAATTTAGTATAGCTAGCCAATCACATCTCTAAAATAATTTGTAGATGCTAACACACTTGTTGTTTTTGTTTTTCAAAAGGTAGTATAAGAATGATCCAAGGCAACAGTATGTACTGTAGAGGGAATACCGTGCAAACTGTGGTCACTCTTCTGAGAGATCAGAATTTAATTTCTGGAAGGTTTATGTGTGACTATACTGTTTCTTTCTGATTATTAATTTTTTCCCCCTTTTTGCTTTCTTTTTCCCCCTTCTCCTATTTTTTATAACACTATTACTTATTCAACATTTCAGATTAATACTGGTATGTCAAAGCTTGTATGTATGTAATTTTGATAAGACAGAACATAAATAGCAGACACATCTTGTAAACAGCCCTAATTCCTGAAATGTGTAACAATCTTCAAGAGACTATAAAACTATCCAGAGAAGGTCATGACTACCTTGAGATCAAATAAGAAAATGGAGTGCTGTGAATTGTAGCACCACTTAATAAGATTTTCTTTGAACTATCTGCTTAGAAATTTTTCCATAGCTAGACATGGCTCTCATCTTGTTGGGGAAGTCTGACCATTTCTCATAGAAATGTTGCTTATCTTTAGTTATCAAATGTGTGTTTAAACCATATTCTTTCATTACGCAGGGTGTGCTGGATTCTATTAGTGAAGGACAGAAAAAATTAGATGCTGCCTGTAAGGAAGGAGAAAGTTTATATGGTTGTTTACCCAATCCAGTTGTGAGCCATATTCAGGAGCAAATAGCAAAGTCTAATCAGAACTTCCAGGAATTCCTCAACCGTTGTCTGAATGACAAGAAGGCCCTGGAAGCTTGTGCCTCACACCTGGGAAAGTGAGTAACAACACTAGTCACAAACAGACTGCATGAAATTATCTGGCTGCCAAAGCGCAGGGCAAAATATTAATTTATTTCCAGTTGTTCTAGTCCTGTTTGCTTTTTTCCTTTGGAAATATATAAGAGAAATTGAAGTTTTCTGATAAAAACAAAGCAACAGGTCTTGCTCCAAGGGTATTGATTTGGTTAAAGAATGGAAGGTCAGGATCCTATACGCAGGAGTTCTGTGTAGCTTATGAAACCCCAAGTCAGCAGTTGAGATTCCAGTAATTTAAAAGCCATTTTCTGGACAGAAAATGTACAATGAGTGTTCATTTCTGCCCTGGGGTTTGAAAATAAGTCTGCTTTTTACATAGCATGTGCTTGTTCTGTCCCATTCCAAATGGACATATTTCCTACAGAGCCAAGAAGAAAAAACCCTTAACTCACTGCTTAGGGCTGGAATTTTGGGAGTTAAAGTATTTTCAGATCCAACTAGATTCGAAACTGTTGCCAATTGAAAGCAAAGGTAGTGTGGCAGTAATGGGTAAAACAGCAAGGTGAGATGGTGTGCCTTCATGAAAGGAAAAGGTTTTCAAACTTAGGGCCAGAACTTGTTTTGCTGAGTTTTGCGCACTCAAGATTCCAGTTCTCTTCTGTAGGAGAAATTGAAAACACTTCAGGTGTTCTACATGTAAATGCTGACAAAAAGCCCACTTTTACCCATTTTTCAGTCTTAGACTAAGTCATTATAGGAGTTAGGAAAAAGCTTTCTTTTGGTCTGAATTTCTAGAATCTAGTAATTTTAAAAGTACTGTCACTTTAAATTTTGGAGGCTTCTGGTCTCTCTGTAGTTCCCATGATTTTGCTGAACATTTTTAGAGAGTTGCTGAATATTTTTAGACTAGTAGTCACTGTGGAATTATGCTTTGTGTACAACTCTTATTCTCAAAGCATGAAATTGATACCCAGTCTTGTGGATATTAACTTTATCCAACTTTACTCCACATGAGAAGTATTTTTTAAGGGAATATTTATCTGCTCTGTAGCTTTGAAGATCAGTACAAGAAGCTTGCCTTGTGGATGCATGACATGGAAGAAAGAATAAGCACAGAAACATTAGGAGAGAGCAAACAGCTTATTTCTGAGAAGAAAAAGGAGGTGCAGAAAGCAGAAAAGTTCCTGGAAGAGTTGCTGAATTCAAGGTATATTGAAAATACATTTTCTAAAATACTCTCACTTTTTCCTCTACTAGGGCAGAAGTAAAATTAAACTGTTGGGTTAAAGTGTGTTTTTGAAAGCTAGAGGAAGTGTTGGAAAATGCTCTGTGAAAAGAGGCTTAATGCAGATACTTGCAGTTCTAATGAATTTCAACCAACTCCAATATTTGGTGTTGATAAACTTCTTATTAATAAAATCTTATCATACTTCATTAATAAATGTAAACTGAAAATATAATTTTTAAAAAAATGTTTAAAATCTTGCTTTTAAAAGCAATAGTGAAAACTACATTTATCATTATATCCATTTTAAAATTTTCTTTCTGTCCTGTAATACTCAGATCCAGCCAGATTAGCAGAATCCTCTTTCCCATACAGATTGCTTTATAAAAGAGCTCAAAAACCATCCACATTAGCTGTGAAATCTTTCTAAAATTCAGACTTAGCCAATAGATGATGAAGTAATTGCCATTTTGAGTACACAGTGTTTTTTTCAAATTCTCTTTTTATTATTAGGCAGGTGAAGATAGAACAGAATTAGTAGTCATTTGTCCAAGTCTCACAGAATGTTGAAAAGCAACACCCAGTTAAATAGAAACGCCCTACGCCTTGATTCTGATGCAAGACATTTTGGTCTGATGTAAATTCCCTGTAGTCACCAGGTATCAGGTATCAGGAAGGGTGATCAAGTAGATTAACTGAGGCTGTGTAAACCCAGTTTTAATCCCTTTTACTGACTCTTGTACTGAACCCCAGAGTCATTGTCTAATCCTGGACAAATGACCTTTCCATCATGCCTTCCAACCTGTCAAAGACTATGAACTTCTTAGAAGCTTTGCCAGGTACAAAAGGGTAGCAGTTCATATAGAAATGGAAAGTTTGACTGCTGAAAAGAAAATTAATGTAGTTTTTAATGACACAAAGATTTCAGTGTGATCATTCTGAGCACCAAAATCTGCAAGAAGTGGCACTGCACACAAGAAAAGATACTAATTGATACACCCTGCTTATATTCTTTCAGTCTTTGCTAACTAGTTTTTTCTGTAAACTGTGAACACTTACCACTGGTGGAGTAGGTGATTGTGTTAGGAACCTTCATAACTTCTGGCAGTGGCTATAATAACATACGCTTTCTGAAACCGGTTTTCAGTCTCATTATTTTCTTTCAGGGAATCTTTTGATCAGCTGTCCCAAATGGCACAGACTTTAAATGAAGAAGGCCATGGTGCAGGGAGGGAAGTGCGTCTGGCTTCTCAACATCTGACCAGTTATCAAACCATGGTCAAAAGTGTCAAGGAGAAGCTGAGGACATGTCAGCTTGCACTCCAAGAGCATCTCACTTTTGAGGAGGCATTGCAGAGTATGTGGTCATGGGTGAAAGAGGTTCAAGATAAACTGGCATCATCACAGAGCACTCTCGGAAGCAAAGCCACTCTGGAAAGACGACTGACACAGATTCAGGTAAAGGAGGATACAACTGGATATTACACATCAAGATTAATACTGCGTGTGGGTCACATCACTGCAAATGGTGTATTTTTATATTTTATTCTTTCTGTGGCTATGGAGAATCAGAGGTTAAGGTGACCTTGACAGATTGGGATGGGAAGTAGGAAAAACAGGATGAAGCTTAATGGAAGGAGGTGTCAGGTATTACATTTCATAAGGAATAATCAACTATGAAAATGTGTATTCTGGTCCCAAAAGGCACTCCAGTAGAGGGGAGGCCGTGGAATAATTGACAGAGAGAGGCTGTGGTGTGTCTCACAGGAGGTCTTCAGGAGGAGGTTAGATAAACATCTCATAGGAAGGTCATTAGGAGCTCTGCCATGGGCTTTCCTGAGGTTTCTTCTAGCTATGAAGTGCTGTCTTACTGTGCAGTGCTGGACCTAACTCATTACCTACTGCAATGTGAGCAATATTTTAGGTTGACCAATGCAGTGAAAAACCTGTATAGCTTTGGGAAAAACTGCTGGATCACTCACACATAGCAAGGTACAGGCCCTTAGAAGAAAAGGTGCCTAGGAATTTATGCTGGATATGACTGTTAAGGATGGATGAGCTCAAAGAAGACGGTGTTCACTGCTGAAAGAATAACAGCTCCCGTTTCTCATCAGGTTACATTTGATATTTTGACCTGTTTTGCCTCACAGGAGATCCTCTTACTCAAAGGTGACGGTGAGGTTAAGCTGAATATGGCCATTGGTAAAGGAGAACAAGCACTTAAAAGCAGCAATGAGGAAGGACAAAAAGTGATACAAACTGAGCTACAGACGCTGAAGGATATATGGAATGACATCATCAGTACCTCAGTGAATTGGCAGAGGTAAGAATCCCTGGAAAACACAGGTCAGACCCTGCCATCTTTGCTCACAGAGAATGGTACCTTACAGCATATAGAAGTACATTCATTCATTACTGGTATGTGAGGGAAAATTCACATTACCAGAGAGAATCAAAATTGCCTGGAAAAAATACACCCTTCTATTAAAAAAGATGAGTTGACCCTATCAGATCTATCAAATTTTGTATGAGATGGTACTTCACAGTAATTTTAAAATGAATAGAAATCATAGAAATTCCTACAGAGAAAAATGTAGAAAGTGCTTTCTGAGTTATTGAGCCTGTACTTGGGCGGGATCATGAACGCAACAGGTATTTACCGACCTTTCCCATACGTAACTCAAGGAAGGTTTCTCAATTCTGTTTTTCATTATGTTTTTTAATTTAAAAAATATATAATCCTAATACCAATCCAAATAATCTTTCTTGTGTATTAAGCTGATTTCATCTTCTCTTATCCTGGGTGGAAATGGAAAGTTTTTCTTATTGCCTGTGTGAGATAATTTTATATATCTGAAGGCCTCCATCATCTCTGTTCTAGACAGACTGATGTTTCTCAGTTTCTCTGTGGTAATACTTTCCAGGCCTCTATCATACCTGTTTCTTATTCAATAGACTGAAGACTATCACTAGTTTGTCTACATTTTTCTTGAAATATAATAACTGAAAGTGGTGCCACTTACTTAGTTGCATCAAAATTGTAATGGAACTGTATGTAGAAAATGATAGTGGGTTGTCTTTAAGATGTTGCTCAAATGTCACCCAATTTTTATCATAAAATATTATTTAGATTTGGTTAGACCATTGCATTTTGCGTCAAATCCTTACCACACTCTTGTCTATCTTTAAGTCCAGTGGAATGAGAATTACATTCCTCAATATGAATCCCAGAGAAGTATGGTGATCTACTAGGAGGAGCAATATATAGCAGAAGAGAATATTTCTTATAAATTGTAAATGAGACTATATATAATGGATTTGTTCTTTCAAAACTTGCCAGAATATCTCTTAATTGACAGTAATTTCATGGGCTGCTGCATATTTTATTACTCTGATCATAAAGAACTCCAGTAATATTCCATATTTTACTTCGCTGAACAGACACTGAAATGTGCTTTTCATTAGTCTGAGACAGATAGATTGCTCATGTAACCTGTAACAGAGAAGCAGCTATGTTGGTTGCATGAAGTGGACTAAAAGCCACAGGAATTCTAAAATAACTAGGATGCAATTTGATATAGAAAACAAAAGCAAGATGGAGAAAAAAAGTATATTCTGAACCTATCCTGCATAGCTCCAGACAGTGTCACAATTAAGGTATATGCAGCCATTTTTAATTTTTTTGACTGTTCAAAAGTTCTCATCTGCACTTTGTTTCTTTTAATGCAAGCTGCCTAGATTCTGTCATTAGCCAGTGGAATGACTATCTGGAAAGGAAAAACCAGCTGGAACAGTGGTTAGAGAATTTGGATCACAAAGTGGAACAGCCTTTAGAACCACAGATTGGTCTTAAGGAGAAGTTTGCTCAGCTGGACCATTTCCAGGCTATTGTTTCTGAGATAGAGGATCACTCAGGTGATTTACAGCAACTCATTGAAAAAGCTGTGGAACTATACGAGAAAACAGGGGATGATTCCTTTGGAGATGCAGCTCAAGAAGAACTAAAAACACAGTTTAATGACATCACAACTGTAGCCAAGGTAAAATAAGTATCTCCATTTCAAGTAAGTAAAATGTTTAGACATTGTATGTATAGCTAAAAAATTTAGATTTTTGTAATTTTTTAGTAACTAAAGGATTGAGTGTAAATAATCTTGATTCTGATATAGTTGAGTCTAACAAAAAAATGGAATATAGTTTACTAAAATTTAATGGAATGCAAAAATGGTATTGGGAGTTGGAATTGGTATGATTATGATTTTTGAAAAGTGAAGGCCATATATTTTGTTCCTAGTTTCTTATATACAACAGTATTCCTGATATTCTGACACATTTATTTTCATATAATTCTTTTTCATTCATTCCTAGCATTTTTTTATTTTTTTCTTTACCTAGAAAGGGAAGAATAAAATGCCTCCCTGAGCAGGAAGCATATTGTCAGAAAGAGAAATCCTATTGTCAAAAAGATATATGCCCATATTTTGTGGTGTTTCAAGCCACTAAGCACTGAACATGCTATACAGGTATTCTGTTTGGTTTCTAAGGAAGATATGTGAGCTCACTGAGACCTTCTGCCAACCAGATCATGAGAGTGAAACACTTTGCCTCCACTCTCCCCTTGTACTGGTGCTATAATTTGGTGTGAGTGATGTAAACAGGGATGCATGGTTTCCTTTCCTGGGGCTCTTTAGCTTCCCTTGGAGGCTGTTTTGGTTAGAGTCAGTCAAATGTGCATGTGGACATTTTCTTACCTTGTTGCTGCATAAAATGCATTAAGGTATAAAAACTTTGAGGATTTATTTTAGGTCATCTTTGTTTATCTAGTTACCATCCATCGTCTAGTTGGTCTGACACATTCTGAGAGATTATGGTGATTATTTTCAGAGGGAACAGCAAGGCTTATTAAATTAAATTAATTTTTAATAGCATTTGTCGAATGTTGAGTTACTCAAACTTTAAAATAACTGAGTTTAATTTGTAGGTGGTTTAGTTGGGAGCTGGTTTCAACACACTTCAATCCAGATTATCCACACATGGATAAAAAGATGTTTGATTAGCTCATTTCATTTTTGGTTAGTTTTGATAAGCGTTCATTAGTGTTATCTCAAAGGAATATAACAACAATTCCACTCAGTCAGACCAAAGGCAAATCTCAACCACTATATTCTTTCACTGTTTCACAGTAAGATAAGATGACCCCACTTTAAGCTTACATTCAAAAGCTAAGATGGAGCCAGGAAGCAGCTGCATGTCTGTGTCAGGGAAAGTGTCCTCCAGGAGTGCAGGGCAGGTGGCTGGGGACAGCCACCACTTCTGATGTGATGGTCAAAATGGGACTCGGTGCCATAAGAACCTTTTGCGCTTTTGAACAGACAAAGTTCTTGTTTGTGGTCTTCCTATGGGACATCTCCATGACTCTTCTTAACATTTGTAGAGACTTGGTGCTTCTAAGTAAGAGCTGTGTTTCTGGCAGCAGTGCTGCTCCCTGGGAGTGCTCATGGGTCTGCAAGACCCTCTCCAGAGAAAAGCATGCCAGAGTGACACAGCTGCAGCACTGATATCTACTAAATCTTACATTAGACTGTGTTGAGGTATTTTTGCATGCATTTTCAGAAGGCTTCTGCTCCAGAGAAAATGCTTGTTCAGACCAACCTGAACCAAACCTTTTGCAGTGTTTTGGTGCCACAAGCTACATTCTGTTCACTATTCAAATGCATGCTCTAGAGTCAAACCAGCACTGCATGCTTAAAGCCAGCACAGTATTTATGAGTATTTATGTACTTTAATGGTCT
>VZRL01005208.1:2893317-2944482 GCA_013397895.1 Origma solitaria | reverse complement strand
CCTCAGCCCCGGGCCCCGCTGGGACGCGGCGGGGAGCGGCTGCGCTGGCGAGCCGAGCCGAGCGCTCCGGGCAGCCCGGGGTTGCGCTGCCCGCAGCCGTGCCATGGGAGGCTGCTGGCACTGGGCTCTCCGGAGACGTGGAAAAGGGGAGCCCTTTCTGCAATTATTTCCGTAACTCCGTAGCTGCGGTTCTAAGTGGGTGACGGCGCGGGAGGGTGTGTGTACACTCGAGTTGTCCCCTTTTCTAAATGCACACTGAAATGGAAGCATTTGTGGTTCATCTAGGTAAAGCAGTTAAATAAGAAGCAGCGGCAACCAAATCCCTTTTAGGAACTTGCATGGTAAATGTGCTGCCTGATCTGATGAAAAAGTGAAGCAGAGCTGCAAACCCGGAGGACGCAAAAATCATGAGTCAGACCATCAAGTAAATTAGGTTATAATAAAGGATTATACTGTGGTTTTGTCTCTTGGTTGGATTTTTATTTCTTGCTTCTTAGTCTTTGTATGCATGCTTGCCAACAGATACGTTTCATTGTCTAAACTTCATGGAGAGCCAAAGCATAGTGGTACTGCTGTAAGACATCACTTTCCCAATGCGCATCCCATCATTGCAAGCTTCCTGTGTTCTTCCTCACTTTTTCACAGCTCTTCTCTAAGAACCTTCTCTGTCAATTGTAATCCCGTTTCATTTTTTCCTGTAACAGACTTTTTCCCAGCTCTAGTGGTACCATCAGAGTGGCGAGAAGCTGTTCTCTCTTCCTGTTAGAAAAAGTTGGGAGAAGCTCCTCTGGTAATGATAAATTGACTGATTCCCACACTACCCTTAATTTACTTTTTCCCAAGGAAGGGAGAGACAGGAACGTGGGAAATCAGGGGAAGGAGTTTTCACCATTTCAGGGGAGTCTGGAGTGCCTCACATCACTCACATCAAGGCCAGACTATGAACTTGAATCGTCTGAATGTACAGAAGCAGTGCAGTATTGCATTTGTGAAGGGTATTTGTTAAGGAAATTGTTCCTTTTCACTAAGCATGTACAGTTTTAGATTTTTATTTTGTGGAGTGGTTACTTAGAGCATTTTAAACAAAATCTTTTATTATTTTACCTAGAAGGCAAGGAAAGGCACTTTTCATTTCTAGATTTTTTTATGTTGCAATATTCCTATGGATATTTCTATGAAAGGGTTCTACCATAAACTTAATGTTACAATTACAGTAAACTGCTATCATGCTTTCTGTGATAAAGACACTTTAACATGTTTCATGCAGCACACGTCTCAAACCTGCAGTATTAAAGTTTACTTCTTTATCTAGGAGGCTTTGGAGGAGAAATTTCCAATTGTTTTGTGATTTTTATTTTTATTTTCTGGAAGAGTACATTCAAAAATGGTACGATTATTCATGGCACAACCTCATGCATATCCTAAAAATACATTGCAAACCAAATTTTTTATAATTTTACAATTCATATGAGTCAAAAGTGTTTAAAACTCAGCTGTGGGCACTATGTAATACTCTAGTTAGCAATGAGAATCCTTGCAGAGAACTTTTTTTCTGGCGACTGGCAGATGACGTGACTTCCTGCTAATTTATTTCTAATTTTCTTTTGGCTTCTAAGTTGAAATATTTAACATTCTGTAAGTTGTTGTTTTGATTAAGATAAGTTAATTAACAAGAATGCTCTAGAATAGTTCAGTTTGTCAGATAGTGGTATAACTGTTCACTGCACCTGAAGAATGAGACACAATGCTGACAAGAAAGATTATTAATCTAGGTGTATGGTTTTTATTCTAATTCTTTAAATATATTTAATGTAAAAAATATTTTCATAAGGGCAATTCAATAAAATGAACTGGTTTGTAATATAAACACAAATAATTTCAAATCATTTCAGTCTCCTTAAGGTTTTCATGAGCATCTTTATTAAGAATAAAATGTGCATTCGGTTGTCAGCTGAAAAATGTGACTCATCCTGGGCTTCTGTTTTTCCATGTGAAGGTAGTAAGGGCAAACAGACTCACCACTTCTTCACCTGTGGTGGCTCTTTGACTTCTGCAAGCAGTCTCATGCTCCGGTATGTGAAGCAGAGGTCTTGCAAGCAGTTTCTCTCCTTTACCTGAATATCATAAACAGGAGAGAAAATCTGCACTGATTTGTGTGTCGATTCTGAGCTCCTGTTTATTCGTTTTCCTCTGCCCAGGTTAGAAAGGTTGAAGAACACTATCCTGGAGTACTGGTATTATTTTGCTGAGCAGCAGTTAGTTTCAGGGCTTTCCGGGTTTGATTCTTTAGAGCAGAATTAAGGGATGAGGTGTTTTCAGGGCTAATGGTTTATTTCAGTAGTATGTGTGAGCCCTGCCTATGCAAACAAGGCAGAAGCAAGTTAGGCATATGTCACCATTCAGAAACCTCAGACAAATTGCTCCTTCATGTCCCAACCACCTCATGTTTTGAGGCCTTGACTTTCTTTGTACATTCTGTGCCTCTTTGCTTTCTGTCATTAGAATCTGTACAATTTAAGTGTCCTGAGCTGAAATCTGGCCACCTTCTCTATGACTTGGGAAAGTTACCTCTAAAGAGGAAAGCTTCTTTTACTCTTCACTAGAACTGATGAAATGTACTCACTTTTTTGTGTGGGTTC
Organism: Origma solitaria; assembly: GCA_013397895.1. NCBI lineage: Eukaryota > Metazoa > Chordata > Aves > Passeriformes > Acanthizidae > Origma > Origma solitaria. The sequence continues at coordinate 2,941,843 of VZRL01005208.1, read as the reverse complement.
AGTGGTAACTCCTTAGCTAGAGACAAGATATGCTTAGTATGGAACGGGGCAAATGAAGTTAAAAATCATGATTTTTTACATTGCATTTGATATTTTCCTATATCCATATGATGTTTTCCTATATTTAGTTGCACTTTACAAAAACTAATTTATATGTCAATGCCATTGCTCTGCTATAACATTTTGATAGCTGTGGAACTTTTGAAATGAGAAATGGGGAGGCAGCCGTTACTGCTAAAGCAAAATCAAGGTAATGTATATTATTAGGAAGCCATGTAACATACAAGAAAAATCTGTGCAAGTGTAGTGGGCTGACCCTGGCTGGACACCAGGCACCCACCAGAGCTTCCCTGTCACTCCCCTTTGCAACTGGACGGGGGAGAGAAAACGTAATGAAAGGTTCGTGGATTGAGATGAGGTCCAAGAGAGAGATCACTCACCAAATACCATCATGGGCAAAACAGACACAAATTAGGGATGTTAATTGAATTTATTGCTAACAAAATCAGGGCAGGCTAATGTGAAGTAAAATAAATCTTAAAAACACCTTCCATCCACCCTCCCTTCCTTCCCAAGCTCTGCCTCCTCCCCCAGGATGTCACAGGCAGACGGCGAATGGGGTGAGCACCTCCTGCCCCTCTTCCACTGAACTTGGTGTCTGCAGGGTTGTTTCTCTCCTGTATCCTCACCCTGCTCTTCTCTGGACACAATTACACCTGCACAATAACTTTTTTTCTTCCTTCTTAAATATGTCATCACAGAGGTGTTACCACTGTTCCTGATTGGCTCAGCCTTGGCCAGTGGCATGTCTGTCTGGGACAGACAGAATTCTGTCTGAATTCTGAATTTCTGTATTTTTGTAATTTTCATGCATGTGTGCATCCCAAACTCATTGGTGTTTGTCGTTTGACTAACATTGGACTTGAAAATGCTTGGTTAACCAGGGCTAATTATGAAGAGGCAGCAGTCTGCCCTGTGTTAAAAATATGTTTGCCAGGACTGAAGCATTTCTCATATGCTACAACTGAATGCAGAGCCAATGTACATTTGGCCCAGTCTTCTTATTCACCATTCACTGAAATGGTTCCACATGTGTCTGTGACGTCTCTGATGAAAGAGGTGGTCGGAAGTGGCCATGGAGTGTAGCAGGACTCTGAGTCTGTGGCAGAAGAATTATATATAGATGTACTATGGAGGTTAGGTTGCATAATTCTGATCGGCATGGCAATCACATCTTAAAATCCATAATAGGATCAGTGGAAGTTAAGTAATGCAATCCAGATTAGTCAGTCATTGCAGAACTTAAGTGACCAATTCATAGCTCTAAGTCCTAAATATGAAAGTTTTGAACTCTGCCTCCACAAAACACAGTGATGCTTATGTTTGTTTCTGGGTGCTAATGATAAATTTACAAAAGGTGAAGGTCAGATGGATGTTCTGCCGTTCTGAGTAAAATTATTAGAGGTCACTTGGGAATTTCTTCTGCAATAGCTTTCATTCAGGAGCCTAGTGTCAGTTAAAACACTGGGTGGTCATTACACGCATCTTAATCAGGATTTAGCTAAACCAAGCTGATTAAATCTATATTAGTATATCAGCAAAGTCAGATTTTGTAAAGTTCTAAGTAGGAATCCTGTTATTGCACATGGGATAAAAAATTTATTTGTTCTACTTGATGCTACTCTCTCAAAAAATGTTTTCCAGCAAGATACAAAACAATGTTTGAGTCAAATCCTTATCAATACTAATGTATTTGAGATGGATCTAGCTCATCAGAATATCAAAGTTTCATAAATTATTCCATTTACTGATTTGCAATAACCTAGAACTATTTGGATGGAAAAATGCTAGCAATTACTGCTACATGTTGGAAAAGTGGAGACCCAGGTGGGAGGATGGGGAACACATCTTGTGATGTTGATGTGGCAGATGTGGTTGATGTGCACAGCCATTGCAGTGGTGATCTGCGGTATCAGTTGTTCAGGAAGTTAATTCCATCCTTTTTGAGAATGCTTACAGGATGTTTTGGGATTAGCATATGTTTGATTTTAGTGCTTTTTACATGCTTTAAGGTAAGGCCAGTTAGGGCAGCATTTCCACTGAAACAATAAACCTCACCTTCCTCCTCCTCTGTCCCCTTCCCTATCTTGCACCTTAGGTGGCCCAAATATTTGTGTGTTGGGCAATGAACTTCACTGGGATATTCACCTAGATTAAAACTAGCGTGGGAAAACCACCCTGATTAGTCTTGCAGTATTTCCAGTTAACTGCATGACTAGATAAACACTCATGCTCGCCCAAGAATGGATAACATGGAGTGGGGAGCAAGAAGACAGTGACAGTGCAAAAACTGCTTTTTGTGGAGGCAGTGGTGAGTTGTGCTAGCTTAAAGTGTGGCTTTGGTACAAAATGTGGGTGAATCCAAGGAAGAAAACAGACTGTCTTGGTATACTGAAAATGGCTGCAATCTCATTTGTTCACAAAGGGTTATGCTAAGAAATAATGATTTTATGAAGAACATGCAAAAATCTTATTTAGAATTTTGCTCTTAATATAATATAAGTTTTCATATGTTTCTTTTTCTTTACTTTTTGACTTGTTATGAGCAATAGTCACTTAGAAAACCCATTCTCAGGATCCTCCAAAGGGAAAGCCACAAATATGTTCAGAAATTAGTAGTACCTGCTGGTCAGCAACTGGAGACAGATTCATTGCAGTAATTTCAGCCCATATAAAATAGGAACAGGAGACACATTTCTGTATGCACTGAACTCATAATTACCCATCAGCAGTCCTGGTTCTCCTCCCAGCCCTTCAACCCCTGCTTTGTGCAATCTTTGGCAATTAATTAAAAAAATTCGCAGGGTATGTTGTGATGGAACAAGAGCTTGCAATGTAGTTGAAGAGATTTGAGCTGAGGTGCTGTGGTCAGTTTTACGCCGACTTTTAATTCATTTCAGGACACAGATGGGTAAGTTTCAACTTGCCACTGCAGGGAGTTAAAGGAGACCTGTTTCTTTTGCAGCAAAATGAGCAAGGAGCATTTACACAACCGTTTAATATGTTCAATCATGAGGAAGCAAGTTCCTACATCACTTGACTTCCATGGGAGGATAATTCTTATTCCACCCCGATTTCTCTCACTTCTAGAAATGAGAATGGAAATATCCACTCTATTTTTAAGGGTCCCTCAGATATGCAAACACATACATAACTCTCTCAAGCTTTTCTGGTCTGATAGAAGCAGAAAGAAATCAGGAATGGAAAAGCAAAATCTGAATGGAGTGTTAGCTCAAGTGCAAGTAAATGTTCCACGTAGTCTTTGCTTTAGAAAATAGCTTGCACAGTAACAGGATAACAAAAAAAGAACTTGCCTTGCACCACTTCAGATGCCCAGTTACTCCAATATCTTCTTCCACCATGCATATTTTTTCCATTTCATCAAAATAATTTAGTTTAAAACAATATTAAACCCAAAGACTTTCTGCATTGTACTTGTTTATTTTCCTTCAAATGGTCTTGTGTGCAAACCAATGTGATGACTACTTTGTATGTGCCATTATTTCTAGGAGCCATACAGAGTTGTGCTAAATTAACTAATGGCATAATTGTACCATCAAACAAATTCAATTTAATCATTATACATGCATGCTGCCTCTTGGAGAAAAGCTTTAACTTGGGGAAGGATAACAAAAATCTAAACCACCAATATAAATTTATTTAAAAATCAAGCATCCAGTATAGATGGCTTTTTTCATGCACTTATGCTGCATGTTACCATTCCTACTTTATTACTGCAAGTTTCCATTCTGACTTCTTTACTATGGAGAAAATTCATCCTTTTATTTTAGAAAAAACCTCTGTATTTCATCTAGAGTAGTGGAGATTATGAATATTATTTTAGAACTGTAGTCTGCTTCAGATCTGGGCTATTTTTAATTCCATTTGCCTAAGACATTTCTTTTCCCCCAAGAAGGACTTGAAGGAAAAAGTCCTCTTGCTCACTTCCCCAATTCAAGCTCATCATGTGTAATTCTGCTTCTATCAGCATTGGGATGTATTTCTGGTTGAGTGACTAGCTTAGACCAGACACTCACTTTTTAGATGGCCAAATGAACCCTACTTACAAGCGCTTTCTATACCGTAAAAAATGATCAGTCTGGCAAATTGGTATAATACTCTAGGGTCTCTCAGGTCCTCAATTGCTCTGATGTCTCTCAGCTGAGAAATAAAACAAGGTCTTGATTAGCAGTGTTTATTAAAAGCCCTGTGGCACTTTTTGCCCGAGCTGACTATAGATGGGTAATCACATCGACGGTTACATAACAAAGATAAACATTTCACGGCATTATAAACTCTCCTGCTGTGAAGCACAAGCCACCCACCAACTGCCTGATTTTAGGAAGAACCCTCTCTATTACATAAGTGTTCAGTATGGGGGTTTCTTGCACCTGCCTCTGAAGCATCTGGTACTTGTCACCTTCAAAAACAGGATTCAAGACTCGATGGACAACTAATCTGAGCCAATCTGGCAATTTTTATGTAACCAAAGGCTCTTTGTGACAGGGGGACGTGTCATAGTTCTCACTGATGTATCTGCTGAGTTCCCAGGGCTATTTAAAATGTGTATTGTATGTTCTTCCTTAAAAGTTCATTTTTAGGCTGCTTGATACAAGGTAATATTGTAGGAATCGCTGTACAAATGTGCGAGTGGGACTGCATTCATATGTGTGATTGTGGGTGACTTTTAAGTACATTTCTGTTCATGAAGAAGAAATGAATTGCTAGCAGAGAAAGTGGGAGTACTATTACATAAGTTGGAGCTATTCAGGATATCTTTAACTCATTCTCATATGCTTGTGCATTTTTCCTGTCCTTGCAGAAAGTGCAGAACAGGTGTAACTATTTAACATCGTCTCTATCTCACCCTAGATTCAACTCCTCCCTACAGTGTTAGCGTGGATTCCTGATTGTTCTCACAAGCAGATCACATAAATTCTACAGAAATGGTTTTGAAAGAATTTGCACAATAGATTTGTACCAAGGGACTTAATAATTTATAAGAAGAAAAGTTTTAGATACCTTCTACCTGAGTAACATTTTTTATTTCAAAGCGATCTGCAAATCAGAAATAGGAAACTTGTTATTTTTCAGGAGGATATGTTGGGCTCTGTGAGGGTACATGGTCATATTAAAATCAAATAATTTTCTGTCTAGCCCATATTTAAATCTCACTGATGTTTCTAAGAGTTAAGTTCATGCAAAAAGTTAATGACATTCTTGACCTTTTTGAAGCTTTAGGATAGTGTAATTTGCTGCCTGTATTAAGACATGTCTAAGCATTTCCTAAACAAAAGTCTTGTAGTGCACAGCAACAGTGAAACATTTTATTGTGGGGCATTAACAAAAGTGTATTTAATTGAAACATAATACTCTTAAAAAAAAAAATTGGCAGCATTAGATGCTGTATACACCTTCAGTGGTAATGATATTTAATATTTTAAAGACCAGATTAATCTGAAACTCTCCAACCAATAGACTCCTTGAAAAGCTCTCCAAACATTTTCATCCATTGCTGTGGGTTCCAAATGTATTGGCTCTTTGTCTTTTTCCTGGTTGCACTGATTGCAACTGTCACTGAGTCACACAGCTTGCTTTGGGCCTGCAGCCAAGTTGATTACAACAACAACTTGTGAACCATAAAAAGGTAGTCTTGGATCTCAGAGAGAGCTGAATTACAAAGAAAAAGGACACACTTAATCCTCCGGAAAAAAGACTGGACTTGATAAGTACTTTTGCATTGTTCTCACTACTTTCTTGAGAATAATTTAGTTATCAATGGTGAAATTAATTCTTTTGAGACCTCACAGTCAGCTACAAATGGAAAAGATGTTGAAGCTGTCTGTCAGATGTTAAGGCAGTACCTGTTAGTGGACAGATCACAGACTCACAAGTTTAGGGACAAATGTGCCAAAAGAATTTATTCATTCTTTTCAGTGTATTTCAGTGATACATGGGCATGTCAGTAAAATGGCTGCTCACCAGCTCTCTGGAATATTTGACATCTCCAGAGTTTAAATGATAAAACTGAAAAATTTCTTTTTATAGTAACATTTACACAAATTGTTTTTATACAATGGATGTTAAACATACCAAGTAGGAATGAATTAAGCTGTTGGCTTTTGGAGAGCCCTGGAAAACACTGTAATTATAATAATGTCACAACCTTTTTGGATGACTGGCTCCTCATCTTCCACAGCACAGCATGGCACACATAAATCATTTGGGCAAAAATAGTTGACTTCCAGTTTTTTAACCCATATATCTTATTTGATTAGTTCAGTGGGGTTGGGTATGTAGATAACATTTAAAAGGTTCAGTTTCCCTGGTGAAATGTCACTTGAATATAAAAATAAAGTTTTGCATCGATAGAGAAAAGAATTCTATAAAGTAATAAGGAAAAAATGATTAACTTATCTTATGTGGCTCTGCTCACATAAGCACCTAATTTAGATAATTTCTCTGTTGTACTGGCCTGTTAGTGTTAGACCGAGCTGTTGTGTTAGAACAACCCAATGTCCATACTTAATGGAAAGCTGATCTCTGTCTTCATTACTTAATTAAGAGAAAACATCTTAATATCCAGCCTAAATCTATTAATGATCAGATTATACCCATGTGTTCTTATGACAACACTGTCTACTAGCTTAAATAATTATTTTCCCACTTGATATTTTTACCCCATCATGATATCAGTCCCCATACTCTGAATCAGACCACAGTCTTCCATTTTCTTCTTGTATGCCAGGCTCTCCATTTCCAAGACCAATTGAACAGCCCATCTCTGCAGCTACTTTAGCTTGAATTCATTCTTCTTGAGCAAGAAATGCATTAATTGTGTAGAATAGTTAATATGAGTTGTTGCCAGGGCTCTGCACTAATGGTATTAGTCCTTCCCTGTCACTGACATAACCTATGGCTGTATTTCTCTTTTTCTTTCATTGTATCAGATTGGTAGCTCAAATAGTTTTGTATCCAATTCATGTTTACACCTCCTTCTCCTCCTGGGTCTCCTCTATCTGAAAAGCTTGGATTTTACAGCAAAACTTTGGTTCTTAGTTTCTAAATACTCAATTTTAGCCTTTGAATTTCACTTCATTTCTGGTACTCCAATCCTCAAAGTTACCCAGTTTTTCTGGTGTGATATCTCCTTTTCTTGCCATTACTTTGTTTTGTCAGTCCATCTCATAACTACAGATGTTTTCAGTGACATCTACATCCATCCAGATGCAAATAAGACTTATCCAAGAGCAGTGCTTTAGGAACTCTGCTTGCTGCCTCTTTGCAGCTTGATGATTTCCTTTCGACGATTGATGAGAAACATCTGCACTCTGTAAAGTGGCAGGGAGACCACTGCTCCTGCATATATTTTTAAATGAGATTTGAAGATGCATTTTGTAAATGGAAGAAGTAGAGCAGGGTAGCTGGTTTTTTTCCCAAGATATTAGAATCATCATTCAAGGCCTTAAAGCTATTTTTGTCCATCAAATTTTCCCCGCCACCTCAGTCCGCTAACATTTGCAGGCAGTTCACTGTTTATATGAGAGCATTTTAACAACTTCAGAACAATTAAGGGCAAATAAACAGTATTAATATTCTGATTCAGTATAAAGAAATGTGATCTGATTTTGATGCTTCATTTGATTTAGAATTCTGATTAGAAGTCATCAGAAAACATACAGCATGTCTCTCCTTTCATCCAAGTTTGATTAAAAAACTGTGGAAGTAAAGCTAAGAGCCTCTGTGAGAAAGAAGGTTGTCGGGTTCATTCAAACCCAGAAATTCAAATACGTCTTGGAACAGTAAGGTAGAAGCCATACTTAGTTTCAGTTTAATCTGCAAATCACAAAACTGCATCAGAACTAGCAAGCAACAATTTATATAATTCTTTACGGTTTCATTATACAAGGCAAGACATAAAGAATAACAACCCCTATCTGCTTTCTCTCATTTCTTAGGTTGTAAACTGTTTGAGGTAGGCTAGTTTGGAGATTATTCTGTTTCCATAGTGCTTAGAAAAATGGGCTCTTATTCTTAGTTGGCACTATTGTAAGAAACACCATTTCCGAAGAAGTATGGACAAAAACTGCCCTGTTGTCAATGAATCATGGATAATGGTAATGCTTTACATATTTCCTCTTAGCCTCCACATTCTGTAAGGATAAAAAAACCTCCCACTGTAAATAACAAAATACATGTATTTGTTGTACAAAGAGCAGTGTTCAGTTAATTTAATGAGTAAATCCAATTCACAAATATACAAAAAAATTAGTAAGGTTTTAGAAACAATTTTTAATTCTTTCCATTGCACACACCAGCTGCAACATATATGATATGACATTCCTAAATCTCTGATCTTTTCTGAGAAGGGAATTTTAAACCCTATTCTTGATTTTCTGAGATTGATTAAAATGCTTCAGCACAGCTGAATTGTGCAGGTGTAAATTGTCTGTGTGTGGGAGGAAGAGACAGAATTGCTTCTCTTCAGCCTGATCTGACTTACACTACAGCAAACAGCCTTTTCTCCTTTATGAAATGTGTGGTAGTTAAGAAGCATCCTGCTCCTCTTGTGATCTGGTGTTCTGACAGAGTGTTTCCAGTTATTCATTCTAGATGGAAATGCAGACAAGTACAATGAAGAACACATGGCTGGAAATGTGCTCTGGGTTTTTGGTGGAATTCTTCCATTGCTAAATAAATCTTCTAAGTGCTTGTGCAGTACCCTTGTTTTTAAACTGTCTTTCACAAACACACACACACACACACACACACTCATTCATAGACACACATGTATGTATAGCCGTGCACACATACACGAGTGTGTGCACAGATCCACATACATATGTATGAACATATATCTCATGCATTAATCAGAATGGGTCAGGCTGGAAGGGACCACAGTGGATCATGTGGTCCAGCATCCATGTCATCCCAGAGCACATGGCACAGGATTGTGTCCACACAGTTTTTGAATATCTCCAGTGAGGGAGACTCCACAGCCTGTCTGGGCAACCTGTTCTCCAGTGCTCAGTCACTCACACATTAAAGAAGTTCTTCCACATATTCAAGTGTAACTTCATGTGCATCAGTTTCTGCCTGTTGCCTTTTGTCCTATTGCTTGACATCATTGGGAAGAGCCCTCTCAACTGCCTCCCTTCAAACAAAGTCCCTTCTCAGCTGTTTCTTCTCGAGGCTGAACAGGCCCAGCTCCCTCAGCCTATCCTCATAAGAGAATGCTCCAGTTGTTTCTGAAAACTTATATCTCAGTTGTTCCTGAAAAATAAAGTATTTTTAAATTAATAAACATTTTCAGCTATTTTTCTTCCATGACATTATACCTACTTGGTAGGCTCTGATGCTGCTGGTGTCACAGTGTCTACGGCTCTCAAAATCTGGGCATCATTGCACTTGCCATTGAATGAGCACATAGGGAATAATCTGATAAGGAGTGGAAGTCCAATTCTGTTTGCAGACAGAAATGGGAGACACCTATAATTATTATCTGTCCATTGCCTGGAGTTGGATACAGAGACTAGATTGTGAGTGAAGCACCGAGATCATCAGAGGCCTGAGGATATATGTTGTATATTTTTTCTACTCTGATTAGCCCAAGGTTGTACTGAGTGCCTGTGGTAAGAGCATGAATTGATTCTAGATCTCTTGATTTCACTCTAATATGTTAAACCACACATTATTCTCCTACTGTTACTAGAAAATATGTACCTGAAAATGCTGTGTGTCTGAGATTGCTGGGAACTGTTATTTAGCTTGACTGGCTATGAATCAATTTAGAACAGTAAGAGTGGGCATAGTAAAAGTAAATTGGTAAAGCATTTTGGGAAACTAAGAAATTAAACCCCAAGAGAGCATGAAAGAGTGAAACTTTCTTGGAAGTCAATGGAGGAAGCAGCTGACTGATACATACTTTATAGAGAAATCCACCTAGTGTGCAAAAGCAAATGTTAATATAAAAGTAAATAACTTCTCTTTTCAGTCATTTGACTAGAAGCTTGCTGTGCACAGGACACAGACTCCTGGTGAACTGCAAAGGGCCATCCAGTGAAAAATACATTTTGAGAATGTTCTTTTAGATTCCCATCAGTGAAGTCTTGAGATACTGTCCCTTTGCTGATATGCCCTCCTGAAGCAATATAGGAATTACCTCTGTTAAAATAGCAAATGTCATCTGAGAAGCACTCCTATAACCACTGTTGAGGTTTAAAAACAGATAAAGAAATTAAGTTTGTATTCAGGAATGAGAAGGAATCAAGCAAAACAGTCATTCAGCACATTTGTCTATTTTTTGTCCCCTGATCTCCTGAAACCATCAGAAAAATTTTGCTTCATAGTATTAATGATCTGATAGGAGAAATGATTTTTGTTAAAGTTTTTAAAAGTGCAGGAATAGACAAAATGGGACAAAGACATAATAAAAATAATCAAAGCGGACATTCTTCTTGATTTGGTGCTAAATTTCTTAGTGCTTTTAAGCTTTCAAATCAGCTGCTGAGTTGTGAGGTGGAGAACTTGGTTACAATATGTAGCAATAAGCTTTTGCTGATTTTTATTACTTTAGCATTTATGTAGATGACACTGACTGTAACAGTTAAGTTGGACTTCCAGGCAATAATTGTTTATGGTCTATTATTCCTGTATTTATTTTAAAGTTCTATGTCATATGAATCCTATTGTCAGGAATTTTCTGTGCTCCACTCTATTACTGACCTAACAAATGTTACAAATATTCAAACTTCCAAATATGCATATGTTTACGTATACGTTTTCAGTTTTGCTTTTAGAAATGTTACGGTGTTTTGTATGGCTTATAGAAGCTTCAGGATCAAATTTCTGCCTGGTGTGAGAATGAAAAATTATATTATTAAGAAACAGAAGCTTATGGTAGCCATAAATATATATGAAATTTAAAGAAATCATATTCTTCTAGATTACAGGAAATAGGCTCTTTGATATCTTCTGCCAACCTGGCAGTCCAAGGGATATCTCCAAAGGAAAGACACTGTTACTGGGAATATACAGTTTTGTGATAATTTGCTAACAAAGACTTTCCTGATCTCATGATTTAGGTACAAGGCAGCCCTGAAGGAGCTTGGGACAAACAACTTCAAGACTTTGGGAATGCAAAAGGAGAAGCCTCTTGCCACTACTAATCTTCTGAACGTTTCAGCTGCATCCAGCTGGTTTCAGCTAGATCAGGGTGTCTGTCCTTTAATCTTTCCACATCTCATTTTCCTTTCTCCAACAATGTCAATGCTTTTATTTGATTTTCCATTAGAAATGGAGTTGTAATCAATGGATTTCAGGATTGGTGAGTGGCTGACATTTGCTTTGGGATTACCTCAAACTGTGAGACCATTACTATCTCCTATGTTGGCCATGAGTATATTTCACTGCCCATGTACGCTGGCTAGTGTATGGTGATTGCTTCTATTAAATCAAACACATGGAAGAAATTCTGTCAACATCTTAATGAATCTTCTGAAAATGATTCTCTTGTGGTTCAGCTGCCTTGTTGAAGCTCCCAGATCTTTAATTTTCAAATCTACCACTTACATTTCCATAAACTTTCATCATTAGCTCATAGATAAGGTGAAGAAATATGAAGCCCGAGATTTGGTGTATGCTCTTGCTTTCCAAATCCCACAAAGATTCTTCAAACACTATAGACCACAGAAAATTTCTTATGCAAGTCAAGCTATTGTAATTGAAAAAAAGTCAGATGCAAAAAAAAAGCTTTTGTACAATTATATGTATTTATGTTTCAAATGCTCTCATGGGATTCAGAAACACAGAATAGATGCTGCTCTCAAATTACTCGCAGGATTGCTATAGAAGTCATCCTGCTATTCTTAGAAACAGTTCTGAGAACATTTCTTATGCTGCACCATCACGAATAAATCCTACTTCATCTCAAAACCCACGGAGACTCAGAAGCCCTTTCTGTGCCACCTTCGGATTGATCAGGATACCCCATTCCATCATTTTGGATGAATCACTGAATCTTTCCAAGCAAGATTGTTACTAACACATAGCTACCACCAAGGTAAAAGAAATGGTGCTCACTCTTCTTACTGCTGAGCAAATAATCACCAGCTGGAAAAAGCAGTAGCAGGTATCAGGCAATACATGAAATGCTAGAGAGTCAATATTAATCAGCCAATGTGATTAAGAACTGAGCTGGAGTATTTTTCTCTAGCTTCAAGTAATTCTCTTTATCTTTAATATTACATTGGAGTCTCTTTACATAAATCATGGTTCTCAGGCTGCACCTCACAAAATGTGATCAGCATTTAAAATAAAATCCCTTTCAGTTTGACTGCAAATAATATTTTAGGGAGAGATTCCCTATAGGGGATAAGACTGATTCTACTCCTATTTGTATCAATTTGAATGCTTTATTTTTAGATTTTAGAACTGTCCCCAATTTGGCTTCACACTTTTCTGATTTTGTGTTCTCTCTTCCCATCCATTTCCCAGTTTTAGATATTTCTCTCCCTTGTTTTTCTGCCCTTTTCTTCTGTGAGTCATTCTTCTATGTATACTACACATCCTTTCTCCCAAACACATGTGTCTGGTAACTCTTACACGGAAGCTAGAATTGCTGAAAATTGCAGTAACGCACCTGAAAAAGCCACATAATATTAAGATTTTCTTAGTGCTATCGCCGAAAATCTAATTTTCTAATTTCAATAGACTTCGTGTGCAATATATTAGGGATTTAGTATATTTAGTATGATATATAAATCTGTCAGGTTTTGTAATGCAAAAATACATGAATAAACAAGTCTTAAGAATCAAGAAGAGGAATTTTATCTTCAGAGGACAGAAATGTCCACTAAGACTGGCAGGTTCACTAATGGTCTATTGGATTATCTGCATGAGAAAGGCTTCCCTAGTAAAACCATGCAATCATACGGCAAAGAATATTCCTATGAGGCATGTGCTTGGGGTTTGTTTTACCACTTCCATGTTGTGCTATTTTGGCATGACCATCATTAGGCTTTTGAGGTCTGAAACAAACCTACAATAAAATGCTATTTTTTTAGTATAGTTATAAAACACTCACAGCATGAAATCCATCACTGCCTCCTCATACACCACAAGTTAGGAAATGGTGTGGGATCACATTTGCTTGTTGCTATTTTCTTAATGTAATTTGATCTTTTTTCAGCTTTTTCTTTTTTTTTTAATCTTTCTTTTTAAAAAAAAAAATTTATTTTTTATTTACAGTTCTTGTATTTTCAGTAAAGGAGGGTGAGCTACCAGAAACTAACACACAAAAAACCTCTTCAAGATGTATGAAGATAAGGCAAAAAGGAGAGAAGTCTGAGGAGAAAAGTGTTATGTTCTTTGAGAACATAGGGAAACATACGTTCTACATATATGTCCCTACATACATATGTCCCTACATATCAGGAGGGAAACCCACTGGTAAAATGTAGCTTGTGCCCTTTCTTCTTACTCTCATGTGAAAGAGACGCAGTATTAGATGCTATCTAAGATTAGAAGACACACAAACCCAAACCGACATGCGCAACTAATTTAATCAAAGGGTAGGAGGGGTGACTAGAACAGATCAAATGCCAAAACCAGACTCTGCCACAAGAAAAAGTGGAACTGGGAATGGAGTGGGTAAAAAATTTAGTCCATATGGTTTCATTATTGATGTTCAACATCTTTGTCATCTGCTAAACACAGGGAGATGCAACTTGAAGTATGTTGTCCCGGTTGAACTTTTTGATGGCTGCTTTCCCCATATTTCTCTTTAAAGAGCAATAAATCACCAAGGACTACTGCATACTAACATTTTCTTATTATTCAAGTAAAGGCTGTACGTCCTGTCCCCTCCAAATATAGCGTAATGTGGAGTCTATGGAGAGAAGGACAAGAAAGCACGGGGTGTTTCTTGCTGTGCAGTAAGATGTGCCGCTTGCCTGTGGCACCCAGAGGAAGGCTTTAAGCAACATCATTTTTCTTTTGATCCTGAAAACATTCAGGATCAAAACATTCACTAAAACCACATTGTTGGTGCAAGTGTCCTTGAATCAGGGTAAGCTTCCTGCCGATGGGACAGACGCACAAGGCCGTGCTGAGCTTGTCCAGGGAAAGTAGTAGGAGTTACCCTGTTTAGGGAACTGGGCCAGGCAAGTTTTGGGAAATGGACCTTGCAGTTATGGAGAGACAGATGAGATCATTTCCCCCTCACCAGAACTGTTTTCTGATCCATATCCCAGATTCTCTTGGATTATAAAATAAGGATATTGGAAGACAGGGGCAGATCCTTTGTTGCAGTTCCTCTGGGATCAGGAAGGAAAAATGAGCAGGAAGTACAAAACAACCTAGAATTTGTGTTTTAGCATTCAAATAGTGCTTAAATAGTTGATACCATTGCCATTAGTTCCCATGAGCTAGAACTTCAGTTTGGGAGTCATGCAGCACAGCAACACTACTAGCAGTCTTTTTGTTGGGATTCAGTTTGGCACAGGATTGCGGGACACAGGATGGAGGGGCCATGGGACCTGGCTGGCAGGTACTACAGCACAGGTGTACAGTGAAGAGCACAGAGTTTGTCCTCCAGGTTGTCTCGTTGTTATTCTGGTGCTTTGTCACAGTGGGATGTGTTTTTCCCCACTATGAGAAATAAATTTAACTCACAGTACTCTTATTAGTCAAGTGGGATGAGGCATACATGTTTAATACCAGTGTTGGCATTTTTGGAAAGCGTTGTAGATAATGTTTCCTGCTGTGTTCAGAATTCTCATCTGTTCAATAAAAGTTTCTACCCCTGTCCACTCCCCCAGGCCATCACAATTGCCAACTGACAAATCAAAATACTCCAGATCTTTTGAGCATCTTCCTCTTAGAAAAGGCATATCAGATTTAGTGCCAAGCTTCCATTTTATCCAGTCACACATTTTGATAAAATTTTCAGAATTGAGTAAAGCATTAAGCACACTTCTTCCAGTATTCATTTTTTACTGAATTATTCAGTAAGTCTAAAGCAGTAATTGTCTGCTGTGTGTTGTGAAAGATAGTTTCCCCCTCTGCTGAACCACAAGTATGAATATTGAAAGAGCCATCTAATTCAGACTCAGACAGATATGATTGTTACACAGAGTTTTTTTTTCAGGTGGACCAAGAGCTAATATTCCCACTTATGGGCAAGAACATTTTAATCCACTAAAGGATTAAACCTCCAATTCTTGTTTACATGATTTTTACCAGCAAATTTAACAAGATCAAGATTAGGTCTCAAACAATCCATTTGAAATCTAAGCAAATGCATTTTTACTACCCAGATTTTTATCGCGTCTGTGTTATTGGTTGCAAATAAGTTCAAGTCAATGAAAGAGCAAGTATCTGTCATTTAGCTCTCTAAGAAAGGTGCTTGTATATAAACTGCAATTTGTACTGCCTTGCTTCAGTAAAAGCTATCTGAGTAGCTCTCATTAGTGTAGAGCTATACTGTTCTCTAGAGCATTCTAATCAATTGCCAATTTTAATTTCCAAATCAAAACTGTTTATCAGACATTCAAGAACAAATCTATATCCACGCAAAAGCATGATTTTTAAAGGAACTCAAGTAACTTCAAAATACCCCTGCTTATTAGGAAGGAAAATAAACAAACGCCCAAAACTTGAAGTAAAAAGTGTGTTCCCAGGCTGAAATTATTCTAAGTTAGCAGAGAAATTTAAATATTGCCTATAATTTCATGCAAAGTGTTTAAAGTACTACCATTATAGTTGCAAGTGTTTGCCCTTGCTCTGCATGAGTGTAATGACAGTCAGGTCTCAACTGATCAGAATAATTAAATAATATGGTGATAATACAGTAAATAAACATTACAAAGAAAATAATATAATTTCTTTCATTAGCTCTGCATGGCATATTCTCTGGCAGAGTATAAGAATGTCAACAAAATGCATAACACAACACCTTATCACGCAAATATTACACATGTAAATGAACTGAAACCCAATCATTTAATCAACAATTATCTTGCTGTGTAAAAGACTTGAAATATATTTGAGTATATTAAAATATACAGTAAATATTCCCTAAATGTTTAAACCCGCAGATTCTTTCAGCAGGCAGGGAACAACTCTGTGTGTCATATTATTTTCCTGGAACTTCTTCCTAGCAAAGATCAGTCAGATTGATTGTACTGATAGACTGAAGTGTTAGGGAGCCATTTGTGGATTGGATATTTATGTGTACTTACCAGTTTTCATCTTAATGTGTGTGTGTCTTTCTGTACACACATATGCACATATAGAATAGAAGATGGAGAAGAGTGTTGTGAAGTAACTTGTAAATTAGTAGCTCGAGAGGACACTTGCATACAAAGAGAATGTTCCCTACCTTAACTGCAATGCAAAAGCTGTACCTATATGTATCTATAGCTGAATCTATAGCTTTGCCATAATGGAGGAGGGTGTGGGTGACTGTATTTTTTATAATTATAGCATTGCTCAAATAAGCCCCCTTAAGGTAGATTTGGGCAAGCTCATTATGGAGTTGGTGTGCTGTAGCACCCTTACTAAGGGTTTCAGGAAGTGAGTAGTTTTGGTTAATGGATGGAAAATAGATGAACTGATTTAATTAATGAATGAGAACAATTTTGGGCCTGTAATATATCCAAAAACCCCCAAGTTCTATTTCAGAATTTCATAGTACAAATAGTCATATTGTGTAACTGAGCACAAATATATTACGAAATAGTGCACTGGCAGTTATGTATTTCTAAAATGGAGCTCTACAATCACATTGCACCTCAAGACAAGAGATGCAGAGAGAAAAGTTTTTCTTACTCTGATGTGTGTCTCCACCTTAATCGCTCTTCTTTCCTAAGGAGCAGCATCTAGTTGCTTATGTGTTAGCGCTTCTCTTAACTTTATTTTAAAGTGTTCAAGAAATACCTCCTACAGAAGCTGCTGCTGGTAACAGTTCTAAATGAAAAGTCGAAACAGTAATTTTCTCCAACAGAAGTCAAAGAACCAAGGTAAGTTTTGGTAGTGCTTTAATCACAGTAACCTATGCACATCCATGCTTCTGTAACTCATTAGAGGGTAGTTTTTGTCCACTAGCCCAGCTTTTGTCAGGTCTGAGTCCACGGACTTTTGGGTATTCTTGGTGCTCAGTGTTTTGCACATGAAGGAAATAATAATACATACTACTATTGCTACTACTAATACTACTACTTGAAATAGACAAATGTAAAACATGTATTTGTGACAAAAGATTTTCAGCACTGAAAATTTTTCCAGAGGTGCATGGAGTTACAAGTGTGAGAAGACTGTAAGTTTGAATCCAGCTGATCTGATCTCAGTATGTTCCCTGGTGTTTTTCTTGCTGACTTTCAGATACAAAGTACTCTTCAAATTATTTTCTTCTTAGCCCTAGGTATTTTGATGTTGACAATGAGCTGTGAACCTAATATCTCACAGTGCTCTTTCTGTACCCCTGAACTCACATTATTATCATTATTTCATGCTTAGGTTGTAAGATTTAGTTTAGAATATTTGTACAGTCCCTTGGGGGTTTTATGCAAAAGGCATGGTGGAGATAGAAGTTACTTTCAGTAATGAAACTTTTTATGAAGGTCCTTTGATACTGCAAAACATGATTTAATTCTTCCTATTTTGTGAGTCAATTAAATATAAGAAACTAAGTTCTGACTTACGTACTGACCACCAGAAGCACTTACAACTCAGAAATTATATTACTAACACAAAATTAATGAAGTTAACGTTCAAATTTTTTCAAAACAAGCTTTTTCTAAAGCAAAGTTAACACTAGTGACTGATTTGAAATAGGTTCCTTTTCTTTCTTTTCACAGTATTATTTCTAAACCCTAAAACTAGAATCTTTGGCCAAAGCAACATAATAAAGAACTAAGCAGCAAAATAAGTAACAGTATATAACTCCTTTTTTGTGTGTGTGTGTGACTTTGTATGCTTTATTCCATGGAGGATGTAATTTTACCAGAGTAATACTTGCCCTGGCTTTTCTTCCTCAAGTTCTGTTTGCCATTGCTCTTTATGGTGAGTAATGATTTGTACTGGAACTAACTGAGTGCAGGGAGTGTAAAGTAAAATCTCCACATTTAGGAGCATTTTATACCCACTTTAGGCTGAATTTGTGTAATTGCTATGCAAGAAGAATGAGTGAAGCCCTTCAACTGTAAAAATGGATGATTCAGCAAACTATTGCTTATGTGAGTCACCCTTACTTTGCTGAGCAGATTTTTGATCTTAACAACTGTCTACACCATCCTGAGAAAGCATCCGTAAGAAAGTTGTAAGTAAAGTAACTCTGACCTATTGCACCCCTGCTTTTCAGGCAAAAACTACCTATTACCTATAGTCAGCTTGTCTGGATCTAGTTGGCAGTTTATAAACTGGACATGTTCAAATCCAGGTTTGTCTGGCTACAACGAAAACCATGCTTTCAGGTTTGTTGTCCGCATACATAAACCCAGCACTGGCAAATAAATCTGCAGCGCAGAATGATTTTATTTAGCGAATCACTGACTTATCATTGGGACAGCCAAACAATTTCAGCAGTTAGGCTAACCTAACCTTTGCATAGAAATCCCAGGTGAAGGACTTGTTTGGCATCTCATGCATGAAAGCCTGAAAGGACAGCAAAGCCAAAAGAAAACATTCAGAAATTGCTTCAAATGCTTTTTAAGGGTCAGATTTTACTCTCTAGTTGCCAAAAAACATTCTATGGTTGTCGTACTTGTAAAATGCATTCTGGAATTACCTCTATGTAAATTAAATTCTCAAATCAATTGTTGTCTCCCTATGAGTAAAACTTATCAGCTGAAGTTAGGGTTTGGGTTTAATTTTTTTTCCTCAAATAGCAGTTTTCCATGCAGGTCATAAAAAGTTCAGTCCCAAATGAGAAACTTTTCAAAGGTTGTGTCCAATTACAAACCAGTAATTTAGGTCAGCATGAGTATGTGGCCTATTTGTAATGCAAGATGATGCAAGGATGGGGTAACTGATTTTACTGCAAAAGTGGAATTTTTTTAAAAATAAACCTAACTTTCCAAGGTTGACTACTTCAATATTTGTTGAATTATTTATCCTAGTAAAGAGCATTGTCCAATCTAAGATTGTTTAGTTTCTTATCTACCCTATTTACATAATTGGCAATGGCCTGCATGTGCAAAGCAGTTAAAGATTCATTGCTGTCCTGTATTGAGAAGCCAGAACTGCATGTTGTCTTTTTAAGTGGAGGTACTTTTTGGTTAAATAATACTTTCCTTAACAAATTCCAGCTGTAATACTACCAACACACATACCAAATGTGGAAACCTTTTAAATCCTCTGATTTTCCATTTATATGCCGGATCAGAGGCTAAAGGTGGACAAGGGTATCCATTTTACTGGAAGCCATGAGACAGATACTCCTCTGAGCTATACATCACCTGGAATGTGTGTCACTCACAAGTGGGTAACTACTTGGAGGGCAACAACTGTGGTCCAGTCACTTTTGATATGCAAAAACGTTTTGGTTTTGTACCTGTTGTGAATGGCAAAAAATATTCTGCTTATATTCAGTGGAATCTTTAGGGTTCTGATCACGATTGCTGTAATAAAACTCTGGGACTACAGAAACATTTTGCCAGTTTATCTCATAATACTTTACAAAGAAGTACAATTTAACACTATTCTATAGCTGGAGAAATTGAGTGTGAGAAAGATAAAATGACAAGACTGAGGCCATGAAAACAGCTAAGCAGAGACAGAAAACAATTGAAGCTATCTATGTTGTAGTACTTTAGCCACATTCATGAAGGATTTATATAATTTTGGATAGAAGAAATTCAAACTTTGGGCTCTGCTCTGAGTTTTGGAATTTTGAGTTGTGATCTCAGCTGGGATCAGTCTCTAACTGGTTTATGGTTATTTCATACTAGTCTATTCTTGGAAGAATGAAAATATACATATTTTGCCTTATATATTGGCTAATACGGAAGCGTGCTTGAAATCACAAAGAAGAGAGGCTATCTTAAGAGGGATGTGAACACAGCTAAAAAAAATCTTCATGTTCACTAAATTTGAGGGCTAAAGTAACATCCAGTCCCACCAGAAGGTGACAGGTCATGTTCTCCTTTAAGTGAACTGATTCTGAATAAGAACAAAGAGTGGACAAAGGAAAAACTTTTCATTCAGTGAAGTTAAAGGACCACTACTTAAACTCCACATTTCAGGCAGAGATGAATCTGACAGGAACACACCAGCTTTCTCCCAGAGAGATGTTCATGCCAAGTCTTTGGAAAAGGGAAAGCCAAACATGCTGTAGCCACTGAAGCTATGAAAGGAAAGAGAAAAGAATTGTTTTTCTATAAAGCCTATCAGCAGTTAAAACTCTTTTGTCTCACTGGAGCAGTGCAGAGCTGCTAAGCTGGCCTGTAGGTCAGTGTCTTCATATTACAGATGACAAATTCAGAGACTATTCAAACTATAACACCAAGTAAAGAAACGTGATTTGTGGCCTTCATAAATCCAGTCTTCTGTTTGAACAAGAAAAAGGCTTTTCGATTGATTAACCATGCCAAGAAGGGATTTGGAAATACCAGAGTAGAAACCTCTAGCATTGCTCTAGTTCAAAAAGATAATTGTTAAGTAAACAGAACTTTCAAAGCAAGAGCTTTGCTCTGCATAGCAAATAAGCACTTAATCAGGCATGTAAATGGAAGAGAGGCATCTCAGGTATTTTCTGAAGGTAATTTAGGGGCCCTTAGGACTGCTGTTATACGCTCCAGTTGGTACCCTGACTAGATTTATAGAAGTGGTCAAAAGAGACTTTGAGAAACTAAAGGTTCTTCAGAGC
This sequence comes from Origma solitaria, assembly GCA_013397895.1. Lineage (NCBI taxonomy): Eukaryota > Metazoa > Chordata > Aves > Passeriformes > Acanthizidae > Origma > Origma solitaria. The sequence goes on along the minus strand of VZRL01005208.1, from coordinate 2,920,917 downwards.
TACACAGAAGACTGAAGGTCATAATGGAAATGCAAAAATTGCTAGGAAGCACTTCAGATTTATTTTTTGTTGTTATTGTTTTCTAGTCCCACATTTCAGGAATATGGAAAGAATCATACTAAAACTGAAAAAGGATTGGAAAAAATCACAGGAGAAGCTGTGTAATACAGAATTGAATTATGCATGTGTATATTTGAAGTTCTATATGGAGAAAGAAAAGCCGGCAGCGAGGAACATGAGGAAGTACTGGGAAGAGGATGCAAATGTTCTGAGGGGAATTACTCTTGTTCATTTTTCTTCCTCAGCTGGTTGGTCTGCCACGGGGTGAATTACTGAGAAGCTGCAGCACAAGTTATGTCTCTGTGGCTGCGAGGGCTGTGATTAAAGTGGACTTCACGCATGTAATTTGCTCCTGTGTGTGCCAGAGCAGGGCTGGCTGGGAGGGAGGGGCTCCTGGCCGGGCAGGGAGCTGAGCCCGGGGATGGCAGCGCTGCTGCAGGGCAGCTCCGCACGCTGGGCGCTCCCATTCCTCCCCTGTGCCCCAGCCTGCTTCCCAGGGCAGCTCTGCGAGCCAGCTGGTGCAGGACCACCTTTGCAGCTCCAGGGGCTTGCGGGTGCTCTTACCGGAGAAGGGAGTGATGGGGATGTTCTCCATGGAAAGGACGAAGTGCACTTGTTGTTCAGTGATTCTCTAGTCAAAACACAGCAGAAATTCTTTTGTGCAGCTGAGGTGTGACTTCTGGAAGCCACTTCATCATGTTCTGTCCCCTGCCTTGTGTTTCCTGTTTGACAGAGGTCGCCACCTGTTTCCAGGAATGCTTAACAGGATACAGTTAGATATTGTTTCCTCTATATGCATCGAACATATTTAGAATAAACACATAAGTGATTTCCCTCAGCTTTTTTATTTTTTAAGTGTTGTGGAGGAATCTAATCTCATCTGCAAAACTGGACAAATTTTTAAAAACTTTTTTTTCAGATTTTGACTGTGCATCCATAAAAATAAATTAATTGCAAAATGAACAGAATTTTCCTATTAAATGTTCACATTTTGAAATGGAAATAAATTTCTTTTAGAGTCTCTCCCCCAAATAAGTAAAGCTAAATTCAGTGAATAGATTGAATGACATATTACATATTGCTTCAAACAAAATATATTTTGTGAAAAAAATGAAAAATGAATATGAAAAAAGAGATAGACACAAGCATTTAGAGCCAGGCTGAGACTTCAGCCCATACAATAAAGGCATGTACCACCAATGTAGGATAATTCTGTGGTTCTTAGAATTACATGATTCTATTGTGCCAATCATTTGCTAAATCTGCCATCAAAACCACATACCTCAGTAAGGGAAATTTTTTTGTTACAGGCAGCAAACCTGTTATTTTCCTGACTTAAAGCCATAAGGTCACTCTCAGACTTTCCTCTGCAGCACTAATTTGCTTGTAATATTGAGATTAATTCTCTGTTCAGTGCATGCTTGTGAATAACACCTTTACCCGTCTGTCATCCTGTGTCAAAAAGGTGGCACTCCTGTATCTACAAACATTTCATTCACCTTGGGTTTTTGTGTGATGCTCTCAGACTACATTTTCCACAGATTTTAGTTTTATTGATTCTTCAGCTTCATGTCTGTCTCGTATTCAGTCTCTTGTGGTGAATGTACTGAAATGTGATTTTAATGGGTGAAGTCACCAGATTGCTGACCTGATTCAAGGTAGACTTTCTGAAAACAGGCCAAGTGATCCCTTTTTAATAGACAATAGATCAGAAACTGTCCTGCACAGAAGCTCTTTGCATTGCCATTATGTGGTTGTGCTTGTGAGTATGTAAATATTGCTTTAGATTTTGTAATTAACATTATTCTGGCAAAACTGTTTTTCTGTCCACACAATAATAATGCTCTAAGGTTATTTGTAAAATAGTTTATAAAAGACAGTTCTATGTTGAATTTTGTTTATTTTTAAAGTGTATTTTCACAGTGGTAAGTATGTTACAGTTTCCAATCTCACACTGAGAGAAATAAGTAAGATTGCTATTTAAGGAGAAGACATTCCTTTTCTCTGTGTGTGTACACAGGGCTTTCCATAGTCCTTGGTGATGCCAGTCCTTTGCTGGAGCTTGTAAAGCAACTGCATAATGAGAGTAATATGACATTGGGAGGAGATAAAGGAGCATAAATCAACAGTGTTTTATGTTCCTGCTGACTTCTACTTTTTAATAGATACAGGTTGGAACTAATTTGGCACCACACTTAAAATATCCCAAGACCTGTACTTGTTCCTGTTTTCAGAGGTCTTGCCAGTGTTATGATAGAAGTACAAATCACAGGCTTTACTTCCCATCTTTTTTTTTTTCACTATGTAAAACCTGCTGACATTTCAAATGACAAATCTAGTTTCCTCCAGTTCTCAAACGAGGAAGCCTGACTTCAGTGAACATGTGAATCAGAAGCTACTGCCAAATGGAAATGGTGTCTTTTGGGGTTAAAGCTTCAAAGAAAGGATCCTGTATTATCAACACTGAGCTTAGTACATAAGTAGTAGCACAAAGCCAGACAATGACCTTCAAATGTGAATATGCAAAAGGTACTTTTACTAGCAGGTCTCCCTACTCCCACAAGAAAAGAGGATTTGGCAGCTGAACTAAGGAAGTTCTGCTGTCACTCCCATGTCCATCAGACAAGGAAAAGCTCAGAGAGGTAAAAAAGGGCAATGTAGGTGGTGGCAATGTGGAGCGAATATTATTTTTACCTGTCCTTGCAAGTTGTGAGAGGAACCACTGGATAGATAAAGTAGCAAACCACAAGGATAATTTTGTAACTCTACTTTATTAAACCTAAAGTGGCGGGGAATCAGGACTTCAGCATGTTTCTGAATTTTTAGAGATAAGGTCACCCATTAGGTTCACAGATAAAACCTCTTGGTATCTGAAAAGGGAAAAATTCTTTTGTTCTAGTGAAACAGTCTGTGCTGTTTCTCCCTTATTTCTCTCTACAGGGTTCTCTTTTGCAAGCTTTACGGTGATTTGGATGCAAATTAAAAGATGGGCTGGGGAAACATAAATTATGACCTATGACAGAGCAGTTTAAAATAGAGTGAAATCTAAATACAGGTGTAAATAATTAAAAAAACCAAAGTAAATAAAAGTAGAGGTCACATCTACTCAGCACAGTCATATTGTTTTTATTGTGGGAGTAAGAAGGGACTCCAACAGAAGCACAGGTTCCAACTGTGTTCATTGCCGTTCAAAGACAGAATGTAACAGGTATCTACTTCTAAGTACAGCCTAATTTTATACAGCATCTTTACTGAAGAACATGTTCTAAAAGAAAGTCATGTGTCTTTGAAAATGGGAAGACACCATAGCATATTACATACTGTCACAAAAGGAAATGTGTCAGAAATGCTTTCACTGATTCCAATGCAAAGAGAAAAAGTTTATATTTATATTTTTATATCTTTTTCACATAGATCTCTTTATAGATCATGTTGTTTGCAGTCCTTAGGAAAATACTTTCTTTTTAACCCTGTTTTAAGAAAAATGTGTATAGCTATAGAACAGTACTGTGGCGTTAAAGCAAGAGTGTCTAGTGTGTTATGAAAAACACTATATAATGTTTAGGATACTAAATCATTACATTTATCACTTTTATTATCACCAAAAAAACCATTCAATTAGAAACAGACATCTGAAATTTCAAGTGACAACACAGTAGACCACAGAGATTGGTAACGTGAGAAAAAGCATAATGACACCCTTGTGCAGGGCTGGTATAATGTTTAGTGCCAGTAAAACTGGGAGTCAGAAAAATGTCACTTGCCAAATAGTTTTTTTGCTTTAGTGGATACAGTTACAAGTAACTTTGACAATCTTGGCATATAAATGGTTAGGAGATATGACAATCTCGGCGTATAAACGGTTAGCAGATATTCATTCCAGAATTTAGGCAGCTGTCTGGTGCAACCCGATATATTTTGTAAGTACTTTTCCCATTAAAATGCCTCACAGAAGGCTTTACAGCTAATCATCCTTTGTATATGCACACACAAGAGGATACCAGTTGCAATAAAATCCATATTTGGCATATAGGGACATAGTATAGGCACAGGCAAATGAATTAGGATCTACTGTAAAAGCAGACACTCATAAACAGCAGCTAATTAAGAGTTTATCAGCATGTCACTATGCATAACAAACCCTAGTATTTCACTAAAGCGTAGTGGCGTGTGCAAGCTCAGCTGTCATATCTTGTCAGATGGGAGGCTTCTGTGAGGTAAGGCCGTGACACTGCACACAGCACTGTGCTGTACGTGGGAGTAGCAGGATACAGCATGACAGGATGGCTCTTCTGTAAATTCACATCACTGATTACATTTTTCAGAATTAAACCCTTACAAAAATGCCTACTCTATACAACATTTTACCTTTAGTAAAGTAAGATATTGGGGACTTCGTCCTAAAAATAGAAAACAAAAATGAAGTGTGGGGTATTAGTATGAAAAGGCACCCTACATTATTGGAAGACGGATGCTTTCACAGCACCAAAGAGGCAGCTGAACAAAGGAACAGTGTCTTTAACTGCTGCTAGACATTCCTCAATGTGCATATGCTCTGATTGTACGAACTATGTGAGCTCGTCATTCTTTCAGTGGCAGAAATATGACAGAACTAAAGGGCTTATTATGCCAATATGAAAAATATTCTTGCTCCCTTCCATTTTCTGTTAGTCCTACAGAACCCACCTTTTTCTCAGCACAAAAGTGCAAAGATTGCACAGCAATGATATGAAACAGATACTTTCTATTTAAGCTTCAACTTGTGATTCCTTCATCATGATCATTAATTGTACAGCTCAGGGCTCACTCTGAGTCTCAGAGTTTTGCAATATTGCTGAGAGGTCATCTGGGACAGAGTCAGAATATCCTGAATGATCTGCCTTCAGTTTGGCAGCTGCAAGTCTCTAACTGTCCGATACCTGTATCATTACAAATAGTCATGTTTCCAAGTTTTCTGTTTTCTCAGGATTGGAAGAAGATTCATTACTCACCCTTGAAATCTTTCAAGTGCCTTCTGCCTGTCTTCTGGATTGCCAGGGGTTTTAGACAGAAAATGATGCTGATATCCAGAAACTCTAAGAGAACAGAATAAGCTTTTGATCTGGAAAACTTAAAGAAAGGAAAGAGACTTTCCTTTTTGTCAATGCAGAGAGTAGATATGATGAAAACTTTTCCTTTTTGAAAAGGGGGAATGTGATTCTGAGCTATGTCAGAATCCCAATGACTGTAATTTTAATCATTCCAACAACTATTAACAGGGACCAGCTTCTTGCAGTCTCCATCAATTGCAAGTAGTGACCATCAAATTAAGCTATTAGCAGTTAAATTCAATCCAGAAGGGGTAGTAGGCCCGTGAAACTTGCTGCCAAAGGACATGGTGGATTTAGCCAATTTGCAGCATTTTAAGGAAAGGTTGTCTAACTGGGAGAGAGACCTGTTTATGGATTACTGCACAAATGGTATCAGGATTAGGAAGATTTAAGTCTGAAAGAATCAAGAGACTGGGAAAGTGTCTGTTTAATCCACTTTTACTGTGTTTTATGCATCTAGTTATGGATATTGTCGGAGATAGAATATGGGGCTAGACAAACCCAAGGCTCTTATGTAAAGAAATTTCTGAATTCCAAACAGGTGTTTATTGGGATCTTCCAAATATCAGAGAATGTTGACAATATAGTCATCCTGTTCTTATACTCTTCTGCAGCTCCTGCTCTTGACCAGTGCTGGGGACAGGATGTGGGGACAGGGTCCATCAGACCAAGTATAGCTGTTCTTATGCTCGAGAATAGCAATCCAGTCCAGGATGCTACTCTTGCAGTGACCCTTTTAATCAAGATTTTCAGAGGCATCTTTTGGCATATCCTGTTATTTTTCATCAGTCCAGTCGTGTCTGTGGGCTATTCCAGAAAAAAAAGAAGTAAATATAAAGTAATCAAGAGAATGACTGTGATCGTGGCTTGGTTCCACTGCTACAAAGCTTTGAACCCTCCCACTATTCACAGTCGCACTGAATACAGGACCATTAAAATTGGTCTCAAAATTTTTGAGAGCAGTTGTTTGTATAAACAACTCTTTTATCTTCAAAAAATTTCTTTTAGGTCTAAATACTGCACCTATGACCACAAATTTCTGCTTATTATGTGGCTTAAAATAAATAAACAAATGACAATAGAAAAATTGCAGTAGGCCCTTTTGCTTAATTTCCTGAAAATACAGAAGTGGCTTCTTGGTGGGACTTTCCAGACGTATGTACTTAAGTCAGTTTTCTCTGAAACCACAAAAATGTCTCAAAGTTTATGCCTGTTTGTAATTGTACATTTTAGAACATTTCTGATTCTCTGTTAGTCAGAACTTGATGAAATATTACAGGAATGTGTGCTTTTTTTTTTTTTTTTTTTATAATGCTAAAGCTAACAAAGGATGATCAAAAAATATCCAAGTCAGACATCTAAGCTCTTTTTCAAAAGTGACTTCCATTCAGAAGCTCAAGTCACAATGAAAATTAAAGTCATGTATTCATGGAATGTTTAATCGAGGAAATAAATGTTTTAAGTAATTAACTAGGACTGTTTTCACGCTTTATGAAATGTAAAGTGTCATCCAAGGTCACCAACTAAACTTGTTGGAAAGTTCTTTTTTCTGCCCGTATTAGTACCACATGAAAAATATATGGGAAAAGGTCTACAGAAGTCACCAGAAGGGGAATTTAAATCACAATTTTAGTAATGCCAGAACAGAGAGACTTGTTTTTTCACCATCTTCTACATTATGAAATTTTTTAGTATCTATGCTTAAAAACAAAGTGAGTGGGAGAAAAGGTTTCTGAAGGTCCATGGTGACTTTTAGTAACTATTAAGCAACAAGGTAACAAATGCCAATTTCAGCATTCTCTACATATCACCACTTTCCTTTTTAAACTGAGTCATAGTGGAATGTGGCAGTTCCCTTATCCAAAGAGGTTTTCATGTTGTCCACAAACACATTGCAAATAAGTTGTGGCCACATTTTTCTGGTTACAGGTCAGACACTGGAAATCTGACATGTGAGTGACAAACTTTGTCCTCAGTGTGTAAAAACCTGTTCTATATGCTCAAAACGGCAAGTATTCTGCAATGTAGCTGCTTGCATTAGTCATATGCATGTATTATTTCATTGAAGAAATGTAAAGGTTTTGAAAGAAGGCACAATCATAAAATCATAGAATGGTTTGGGTTGGAAGGAACCTTAAAGACCATCCAGTTCCAACTCCCCTGCCATGACCAGGGACAGCTTTCACTAGACCAGGTTGCTCAAAGCACCATCCAGCCTGGCCTTGAACACTTCCAGTGGTGGGTCATGTAATTTTACCAAAGAGGCTGCTAAATTTAATATCAGGCATTTATTATACTAAATGTATAATATTCACTAGCTTGCTCCTGTAGTTTGAGTACATACTTTCTAGAAGCTCTTTTCATATTGACCCACTGAAAGGAATTCCTGGATTCCTTTAATGAAAAGATATTAGACTACGAAATAATCTAGATTTGAAGGGGGAAATGGGAGTGTGTAGGTGAAACTTCAGAACCACCTGGCTGTACTGTGGAAGCTCATAACAAGTGGCATTCTAGGGAACATTAATATTTCTTAACACAAGTAAGGTGCATCTTATTTAATAGATGAATTATGGAATGATTGAATGTCTAGTTTTTGAAAGGATCACACAGAGTACAATTTCTCAGTACAGGCAGAAAGAAAGGAAGGGACTATGAGCAAGGAAGGAAAGCCATTAATGGGGGGGGGGGGGGTTTGGGTTTTTTTTGCTACTCTGAATAGCACAAGGGAAATTACAGCTAAGAGAAGGAATTAAGCCTAAGAAGCTTTCAGGAATTGGCATGGAAATTGATCAGTTGTGAATGAATGTACTTTTTAATTTTTGGTACAATTTAATGGAGGAAGAGGTAAAAGCACAGCTATTTATGATTCTAATAATGTAGGAATGCTTACATTCACTTTGTTGTATGCATCTTTGGGCAGCACAATATAAGAAGGATATAGAGCTATTTGACAGTGTCCAAAGGAGGGCTGTGCAGATGCTGAAGGGTCTAGAGAGGAAGGCACATGTGGAGCATCTGAACAACTTGGTTTGTTCAGCCTGGAGAAAAAGAGACTGAGAGGAGACTTCATGGCTGTCTACAACTTCCTCGTGAGGGGAAGAGGAGGGGCAGGCACTGATCTCTCCTCTCTGGTGACCAGTGACAGGACCCGAGGGAATTGCCTGAAGCTGAGTCAAGGGAGGTTTATGTTGGATATCATGAAAAACTTCTTCCCCCAGAGAGTTTTTGGGCACTGGAACAGCTCGCCAGGGAATGCTCACAGCCTCAAGCCTGACAGAGTTCAGGAAGTGTCTGTACAATGCTCTCAGGCACATGGTGTGACTCTGGGGGTGTTCTGTGAAGGACCAGAAGTGGGACTCAATGACCCTTGTGGGTCCCTTCCAGCTCAGGATATTCCTTGATTTTATGATCCTAGTTCTTGCTAGTTACATCTAAAACCCGATAAAATTCCAAGCAAAACCTGAATAGAAGGTCAGGTCTTTGGATGGAAAACTTGAACCATTTTTACAGATTTTTTCAGTCATGTTTCTAAGCATTTCAGAACTTATGGCTCTGATTTTTGGCTGTTTTACAAATATCTTGAGAGTATCTTGTACAGAAATTGTCTAATTCATCTGTTATGTGAAAGATAAAAGAAAATTTATTTTGAAATTCAGGATATCTTACAGCCCTAATCATGGAAAAAGCATCTGAAGTAAATAAGAAACAGATTATCTGCATTCAGAAAAATACAATGCAAGGTGGTCTTTCTAAAATGAAAAAAGGAAAGGTTTTCCTGAATTTGCAAAATAATTATTATTCAAATCAATAAATTTTTCATAGGTGTCTTGATAGAAAAGTGTTTCCAGGGTATTGATATTAGATTTTGCCCTCTACATGCTCACATAGACCAGGAAGCATGTAGACTGAAAATGGATACATATTTGAATAGCAAAGATAGATGTGATTCTTAAATACAAACTTTGAAAACATTAGAAGTGGGCTTGGGAAGTCTTTGTTCGGGAACTGATAGAAGGAAAACTTCTGGAGCCAAACTAAGCTCCTAATAGGCCATTTGTACAGATGAGCCTGAATTTGTAGCTATCCAGCCTGTAGATTGTGCAAGCCAAAGTGGAGGAGACCCTCAGGCTGTAAAGACAAAACTTCGTGTGCACTTGCATCCATCTTTATCACCGTGCTGGTGAGCTTCTTGGTAGCAGCTGCAAAGGTGGCTTCAAGGAATATTATGCTTCTGCTCTGTCTTATCTTTCTATAATTTTTTTTATAGGGAAGTCCAGAGAGGATTGTGATTCAGAGAACAGCTGCTTCTTTGATTCGCCTCTTCCTGTTCTCACTCAAAGGCTGCTGTACGTAAGCAGAAGGGCATCGGCGGGGTCGCAGGCAGGGAGGGGTGGGAGCCATGCCCGGAAATAAGGACTGCTTTCCTCAGAACATGGGTGGAGAGACAATTAAAGATACCTGCTCCTTTTTGCATTCAGTTCAAAGAGGAATTTGGCTTGAGTTATTGAGTTAGTCTGAATAAAGCTTTTTGGACGCTGAGTAATATCCCCATTTCAAAGTAAGGAAGCAAGAGGAAATAGTGTCATTTTTCTAATGACTTCTACATTTTAAAATGTCCATCAAAATTCTCAACACAGTCAGTAAGAAAACATGCACTAATTCTTCAGAATTAGAAATTATCGAAAAATCTTAACAGAAATCAGGGGTGGAGTTTGTATCTCACTCAAAATATGATTTCCCTGTGCTTCACCAACACCTCGAATTCAGTATGCATTTGACTACCAGGGGTAGGCAGAATTGTTTTAATTTAGTTTTCTATATACAGCCCATAGGTTAGGAACAGCGGACTGTACTCTGCAATTTCAGTGATTGTTGTCTGTTTACCATAATTACAGAGATATTTTAAACTTCCACATTTTGTTGTAGACATAATATTAGGTAGGGAATAGCAGCAGAACATTTTGAGTAATATGTTATTGTGGGCACATCCTGAATACTAGCTGATGCTATATTTAGTCACTGTGTGGTTAACTGTGACTAGACTAAGGATGTTATTTTATGTTTTGTGTTTGAAGTTGCAAATGTCAATTTTTGCAATCTGAAATTGCTCAATTAAAGAAATAGTAATAGTTTTAATTCAAAGCTGTGCTTATGCACACACCCCGATTTTTCCTTTTGCTTTCCAGTAACTAGCTTATATTGCTGTAGTTCAATTTAACTCAGTTAAGTTTCTCTTGAAGCAAACTAGCTGAACAACATAAAAATATAAATTCACACCCTACTCCAATATAAAATTTACAAGGGGTATATCCATAATATATTTTTAAAACATTTGTATACATATCCATATCCTGTATCCTGATGTTGTTCCCACTAAATGGAATTAAAGAGAGAATGCTGTAAAGGAACAGAAGTTTAAGAAAATCACACCTAAGTTATTCAGCTGGTACATTTAATATGATAATTCTCTAAAAAAGAGCTATACAACTTTAAAAATAAGTATTTTTTGAATTCGTAGCATTCCTAGCTGCAAGGACCTGATTTGGCATTTTAGGTTAATCTGTGACTGCCATAATCTCATTTTAGTTTTGTGGCTACAGTAAGTACCAGCAGCAAGTGCAGCCTCTGTTCAGAGCAGTTCAGGAATTCCTTTTGAGCAGGGTCAAAAGCCCAGACACATGGAGGAATAAGGGAGGAAGCCGAGTCATGCTGTTTCCTCTGTGCAGGACAACACAGTGAGCATATTACAGACAAATACAGTTGGTAATTTACAGACATTACTTGCAAAAAGCGCAAACGATCTGTGAAACAATTTAAATTGATTTTGGGCTAAGGGTAAAGTTTTGTTTTTATCAAAGATTCCATTTATTGCAATGAAGCCACAAAGGTACCCTGAAATGTTGTCCCTAAGGTTTACTGAGATGTGCTATTAGTAAATGTATATAATTGTATTATATATGCAGACTCTAAATCTTTATAATGCCTTAATGTGCAGACATTAAGATATAATGTCTTATCTTTCAAGAGTAATATTTTTGATAATCTGCATGGTTGCTTTTAGGAAGATGTACAACATGTACCTTTCTTACGGCACAAAGGATCATCCAAAAAACTCCCTGGATTTCAAAAACAAAATTCAGCGTCACAAAACTTAGAGAAATATTAATTTGGCAACCATCAGTCAGTGCTTCCAGATATTAATTTTCCCATTTTTCATGACCTTTCTGCAAGAAATTCCCCTTCCTGCTTCTCTGCTAGTAGAATGGTTCCAAACCCACAACAGATGCAACCAGGAGGTAAATTCAGGTGTCAGGTAAAGGAGTCTAGCTGTTTTTAACACTGTGAGTTAGGGAGTGTTCCAAGGACCAGCCACCCTAAAAACAAGAGAGGAAATGTATTTGGAGATTTAAAATCTAAGGGACAGCGCAAGAATTGCAAATTGCAAATTGCTACCGCCTTTTTTCAAAAGAGTTCGCCTGCTTTTTAAGTCACATTGATATGTCTAAAAATTTTACCCTTTGTTAATAGGAAATGATTCACATTTCTAGGTGATCCAAGCATGTTAAGTTATGAGAAAATTATAGGCATTTCAGGAGCACACCCTGTGTTTTCCAACTTATAGTATGTACTCAGTCCTAGTGACCATTCCAGAGATAGTCTGAAATAGCATCCCTTACATACAGCACATAGCATTTCAAATCCTCAATACCAATTGTCTTAATCTCCATACCCCTTCTCCTTTTTGCCTTTTCGTGGTTCATCTCATTTATTGCAATCGGTCAGCAAGTCAGTCTACCAGTTGCCAGCTGTTTAGAGAAAATAAAGTGCAGAAGCATCCATACTAAAGTGTTTCTCTGTCTTTCATGAAAACAGTTTGCATTCTACACAAAAAATTCTTTCGTGGTGTAAGGGAATTGACGTCAGTACTGTTACACCCAGGATGATTTTGGCCCTGCATATCTATTATGCAATACTTTCAGATGCACAGTTCTGTGATGAACAAATGACTGCCAGATGTGAGATTAGTATTTTCCCTTTACTTTTGAGATCCATGAACAAATTCTCATGTATGGACTGTGAACTTCCTCAGTGTATGTATGTGTGTATACTCTAAGAAAAATTCCATAGAAAATATTTGCAATGGCAACATAAGAAAGAATAACGAAAGAATATCGACATGTATTGCTCTTAAAAATAAAAAAGCTCTACAATTATCTTTCATATGTGTGATACAGGTTCCTCCTTCCTTCCTGCCAATCAGAAACTGAGAATTTCAACCAAAATATTGACCACCTACAGCTTTGGGAGAGAAGCCCCTGGAAAGAAGAAAAGATAAAATTGATAATTTGGCCTTCTCCCAAAGTCATGATAGAAAGCTTTATAAAGACACCTGTAGTTAAAGATGGTCAGTGTCACAGGATGCGTGGAAGAATCCAGTGGCATGGAGCCATCTGTTGGCTTTCCAAGCCTATCTGCTATTTTTTCCAATAAACCATAGTAAAAAAATACAAAGTTTTCAAAACTGTGTTTCTGCATTCAAGCATATAAGAAAGGATCCAAAAACTCTGTATATTAATTGTTCCAATGGATTTAATATTGAGTTCATGAGAGTAGGTAACTGTAATGATATGTTTTGGTAGGATACCACACCAAATACTGTTTGGCTTCCCTCATGTTTTTTCCCACCCTTTATGACAAACATCTTGGTTTCCTGGCTCTCCTTGAAAAGATCTTCCCACCTAAATAGCTTACTTTACAGCTGCTTCTTTTGCCTACTGCCTAGGAGCCTAATACTACTGATACTGCATCTAGTAGTTTACTGCAGAAAATAAATAGCTCAGGCAAGGAAAGAAGTTCCTTCCAGATCATGATTTCCCAGCATTTTGTTGAAATCTCACCAATGTGGATGATAAGTATAAAACATTTCTTGCTTTAACTTTTCCTCTAGTTTAATTTGTTCTTTGTGCTTGTATTTGGTTTGTGTGGCAAGATTTTGGTAGCAGGGGTCTAGTGGGGTGGCTTCTGTGAGAAGCTGCCTGAAGCTTCCCCCGTGTCCAACAGAGCCAATGCCAGGTGGCTCCAGGATGGACCTGCTGCTGGCCAAGGCTGAGCCCATCGGTGACGGTGGTAGCCTGAGAGCCAAACACATTGGACTCTCAGTATTTAGGGCTGGGACCAAAGTATCACTTACGGAATTGATTCCATTCTGAAGAAACTGAATGCAAAAGCCAACACATTATTACATGGCTTGGGTTCTGCTTGCAGTGCATCCATGCTTGAAGCTGAGGCCGTCTCCTGCACAGAATAGCTGTGCTCTAAATGACAACAGTTTAAGCTGACCATCAGTACTGCCTGGTGTTAGTCCTTAGATGGAGTGGTGGGCCTGGTTTAAGTGGTGTGCAAAAAAGCAAATGCAATGTATCTGAGAACTTCAGGATTATGACCAAGAGGTCCNACAAAAAGGGTCCGTAAAAAAAAAAAAAAAAAAAAAAAAAAAGCTGGGGGGAGCTTTGGTAGAGATTTCACCTTTTAGATTTAACAGTGAGGTAAAGGAATGCTGAAAATAAAGCCTATGTAGTTCTTGATCTTTCTGAGTGGTAGGCCTCCTTCTTGGGGTTAATCTCACGTTTCTGTCTTCAATCTCCAGTAAAGCTAGGAAAAATTGTAGAAGCTCATAGGAAATAATTAAAATAGATGAAACTTTAAAGGGCCACTTCAGATGGATGGCTCAGGCAGAGAGACATTTAGGTCTGATAGAGAAGTCAGAGTTAGTCAGAGTTGCTGCTGTGTGTATATTTGCAGGGGCAATATATTGTAAATAAAACATTTCCCTGTGAATAAGGATTCACTCTTTGTTTCTATGGCTTTTGGCTGAAGACAGACATGCATTCTTTTTCTGACAGGAGGCAAGATTCTGTATGAAGCAATACTCATCTCCTAGTCATGCCCAAACACAGGGCGATGGTGGAGAGGACAACTAAGTCTTCTCCCTGGCAATAAGGAGCCTGGCTAGGGACAGCCAAAGCAGCAAACCCAACAGGAAGGAAGGAAGAGTGCATGGAACAGAATTGCAGAAGCAGAAACAGTGCCTTGTGGAGAATCACTTTTAGGTGGCTCAGCCCATTTTGTTTTTCACCTTGCAAACACAGAGGACTGAAAAACACAGAAAAACAGAAAAGCTCAGACAAAAGAAAGCCAAGATACCTAAAGTGGAAACAATCTTGAGATCTGTTTCTAGTCAGTGGTGCACATCTGTATACATTACAAAAGTACTACCCAGCTTATCACAAAATTAACAGCACAGAGCGATCCAAACCGAGAGCAGCAGAGGAATTGTGGATGAAGGCAGAGCACTAGAGCTGGGGGAGCTGGGGACTTGTGTAACACCTGCTTGCAATACTGTTGGCGCTAGCTACCACTCTGAGACTGTCACTTTCCAAGTCCTCTGAAATAGTATAATATAAAAACTTTAAGACAAAAGGACTGGTATTTCTGCAGAATTCCCTCTCTCTTATTCACAGCCATCACATACCAACCAATTTCTGAAATGATGTATTCAGAATCCTATGGAACTCTAATGAACTCAATGAAGTTATTTAGGGTATAAATCAGAGTCAGTTTTGCTCTGTTTCCTTTAGACTTCATATGCTTATTACCCTCAAAACTAGCTGGTCCCTCCTCCTTTTATTTCTGCAACTCATTTCCCACAGCTGTAGTATTTATTCAAAATCCTTGGCTCTTGTTTTGCCTCTCATTCTGCTGCCTGAATAATTTGATTCTCTGGAGTATACTACTTTAAAACTGTTGCACACACCAGATGAGAGATATTTTTGCACCTCTTTTCCAAGGCCAGATTAGAAATGAAATTATTTCTGTTTAGATAGCTAAAGACTGATCTCCAAGGTTTTTTTCTCTTTTTTTTTTTTTCTTTTTCCTTCTGCTTGAGCATGTATCTCTCTTTTTCAGTAAACACATTGAAACACAGTCCCTGCCATAATTTTTAGGACTGAAAGCAGGGAATTGAATGGGATCCAGGATATTATTTATTAAGACAGTCTGGGCAGTCAGTGAGGTACAAGCAAGAATTTTGTTTTGTATATAGTGCCCCTTGATGTTATTTTTGTTTGTCATGCTAATATTATTCTAGATCTCTGCTGTGTCAAGTGCAGACAGGAAACTAGTCAAGAGTGGTGTGTCCTTGACAAAAAGTACATTTAGAAACAATAAAAAATAATTATTTTGAACATTCAGTAAGAGCATTAATTGTTAATTTCTGAGGTCCTTGTGGAGATAGCTGTTTTTAGAATGGCTAACATTGAAACAAAATTAACTAATCACAGTTTCTTGTCACCTCTGTTTAAATTCTGGAAGGAAAATGTCCAAGATTCATGGAGTAGACAAGTCTTAATTTCAAAGAGAATCATAGAATGAGAGAATGGTTTGGGTTGGAAGGGCCCTTAAAGATCATCTTGTTCCAAGCCCCGTGCCATGGGCAGGGATGCCACCCACTAGATCTGGTTGCTTAGAGCCCATCCAACGTGCCACAAAACACTTCCAGGGATGGGGCATCCACAATCCCTCCTGTGGGAGGGAAGCACTCCTGTTCCAGTGCTTCACCATCTTCTGAGTAAAAAATTTCTTCCTAACATCAAATCTAAATTTGCCTTCTTTCAGTTTAAAACCCTTGTCCTGTCACTATCTGCCCGTATTAAAAGTCTCTCCCCTTTTTATAAGCCCTCTTTAGGTACTGGAATGTGCTGTAAGGTTTTGAAGTTGTCTCTTCTTCAGGATGAACAACCCCAGCTCCCTCAGCCTCTCCTCACAGCAGAGGTGCTCCAGCCCTTGGTCATCTTTGTGGCTCTCATCTGGACTCTCTCCAACAGGTCCACATCATTCCTATACTAAGGACCCTGGAGCTGGCTGCAGTAACCCAGGTAGGACACTGCACTCTCACAATGGCAGAGTAGAGGTGCAGAATTCCCTCCCTCTCCCTGCTGGCCACGCTGCTTTTGGTGCAGCCTGGGATGTGGTTGGCCTTCTGGGATGCAAGCACACACTGTTGGCTCATGTCCAACTTTTCATCAAATAGTAATTTAATATCAATACAAATACTTAGCTTTAAACATAAGGATTGAAGTTTCAGTCCTTTCATCTTTTTAACCACACTTCATCAAAACAACTCTGTAGGATAACTTCTGATATGTTTCCCCTGAACTTATTATTTTTATTTATTATTATTATTATTATTATTGAGTCATTATAATTATTATGATTACAGAATTACTGAATCATTTAGGTTAAAAAGAGCAAGATCATAGAGTCCAACCTTTGACCAGTCACCATCTTGTCAACCAGATCACAGCACTAAGTGCCACATCCAGCTGTTTCTCGAACACTTCCAGGGATGGTGGCTCCACCACCTCTCCGGGGAATCTGTTCCAATGCTGATAACCCTTTTCATGAAGAAATTCTTCCTGCCCGGTGTCCATCCTGAACCTCCCCTGGCACAGCTTTAGACTATGTTGTCTTGTCCTGTCACTTGTTGCCTGGCAGAAGAGGCTGACTCCCACCTCACTATAACCTCCTTTCAGGGAGCAACCTCCTTTGTAGAGAGCAGTAAGGTCTCCCCGAGCCTCCTTTTCTCCAGGATAAATAATCTCAGATCCCTCAGTTGCTCCTCATAGGACTTATTCTCCAGATCCTTCACCAGCTGCATTACCCTTCTCTGGACATGCTCCAGCACCTCAATGTCTTTCTTGAAGTGAGAGGTCCAGAACTGCACACAGTAATTTTTCAAGTTCCAGATGAAAGTTCAGACCAGTGTTGTCTTTCTAAGTGGTGTTAATAGTTTGGCTTGACATACGTTTCCCTGGTTTCTGAAAATATGTTTCATTTTAAAAGTGACCTATAGTGCTAAACTCAGAACAAGGACTTGGAATGTAGTTTGCCAAAATAAGAGCTGGAAACCACACGTGTCAGTTTTTGTCCATACCTTCTTTTATTTATCAAAAATACGTATATATATATGTATATACGTATATAATGAAATATTTTACACATACACAAACATATCTGTGTATGTATACAAACATGCATATACATATAAGAGGCATGACAATGTACACTTTGTTACTGACTGTAAGCATTACTTGGCATTGCAGAGGTCTGGCTTAGTGCCGAACAGAAAGGTCTGTAACAGTTTTCTTCTCTGCTACCAGGAAGCTTCTCGCATTCTCTTGTAAGATACCAGCATTTTCTATCAGTTTGACCCCTTCTGTGGTGCCTGGTGAAATCTGACAGCAATCAATTGTTGCTAGTTATTGGCCAACACGCAGTTTTTAAACTGTAGCAGTGATGTAAGATGCCTTAGGGTATACTTTGATCTCATGTGCTTTAGCAAAAATGGAACATGAGGCAGCACAAACAATAAAGATATCCCCTTTAACTTACTAAAGAGCATCTTTTAAATTTGGAACAAAGTTTCACACTAAATGTTTCTCATCACCATTGTCAATACAAAGCTAATGTTTAAGACAATGGTTAGAACATTAATCATGTAGAGAGTGGAGGAAATGTCCTAGCTAAACTGACTAAGCGGAGGCATTCTGCAGAATGTTTGCTCTAGGAGTTAGTCACCCTTCCACAGTCACAGAGCTGGTTTCCACTAACACAGAGGTAGCTGGCTGTGGGGTTGACTATTTTTAGTATGAATACATAAAGATGACTAACATGACATCATGCCTTGGAGTGAACACGTAGCATTTGTCAGAAATACATGTTCAACAGAATTTAAGAAATACCATGAGTGACTGTATCTGTGTCTAATGAATTTCTCATAGAGAGGAAGTGATTGAGCACACAAGGAAACTTCTCCATACAAAGAAATAATGAGTTTTGTGAGCACAGAGGAAGAAATGCATCTCTCCTAAAGTGATCATCAAGGAAAAGAAGTTAATGGAATAAGCCAGAAACATCATCATATTCCAAATTTTTCTGCTATCTATCATGATGCTCATGAAGTCCAGTGGAAATGGGTGTATATACGAGATCAACCAAATCTCAGGGGGGAGGACAGGATATGAGAATTGTGCGCTTTGTCTTAAGTACTTGAAAGATGTAAAACATGCAAGGCTGTAAGGCTGTATGAGGTGCTGAAGGTGATATGAAACATATCTCTTTGTACTATTATACTTTTTATCACATAGAAGAAATATGATTGTGACAACAATCAGTGGATGCATAGAACTGAAAAAAAGAACAGAAAACAAGTATAAAAAGCAAGGAAGCCCCTAAATTATTCCTTCTCCATATGTACACACAATACATCTTTTCAACAGTCAAAAGGGGAGCTTGAAGTTCAGCTTCTAGTGCACAAAGAAGTATAGCAAGTACTCAGTCCACTTGCATAAATATCAGAATTTAGCATGGTAAAACACTCAGCCGACTTGTATGACAGCTTGAAGAGAAAAAAGGGAGGAATAAAAGGAGTGAGCTAGTTCAGAGCAAGCAGAGAGTAGTCTGTCATGCAAATGGAGGTATTCTTTCTTATTTCACATGCAAATCGTCTGCAGATTTCTGTCTACAATTGCACTGTGTTCATTTATTTATAATTTTATTATTTGAGGAGGAATGATGTTTTATCACCAACAAGAACTATCTACATAAATCAGCTTGTCCTCCACACCCTGGCATACTACACTGTGGATGGCGCAGTACGTGAGAATCCATGGTGTCATTTTGACATGATGACCTTTGCATCTTCTGGCTTGGCAATGTTGCTTGAAAGTGACTTGGTTGAGCTACTATTGAAATAACAAAATATAAGCATCAGACAAGAAAGACTCACAGATACACAAGAGCCATGTGTAGCTTCCATACAGTGAAGGCTCTGGTTAGGAACTGAATCTGGATAAATAAAGTTTGTTGAAAGGACTGGACAGAAATTCTGTCTCAGGTTGTATTCCATGCAATTCAGTGACTTTTGTACCCTGATAAAGTAGATACTGGAGGAGGATGTAGCTTGTAAAATCCACAGTGCAATCATGCCAATTTTGTTGTTTTCCATTTACTGTGAAGGGTTCTGGAAAGGTCCTAAATATTAGTCTTTATTTCTACCCCCCCCGCCCCCCAAAACAGTACCAGCTATCCTCTCTCTATGTAAGAGTATATTTATTTATATTAAATCAAGGATGCTTCTGTTTGAAATTACACAAATAGGCCATCTTCAAATAAAAAAAAGAAAAAAATGGGGTACTGATTGACACGGATGTGCATGGACGAGGGAGGTCTTTTCATTAGAATAATAGAATTGTTAAGATTGCACAAGACTGCTAAGATCATCAAGCCCAACTTTACCTGACACTGCTGTGTTCACCATTAAACCATATCCCCAAGTGGCACAACTACATGCAGAATTTTTTCCTAATATTTGATCTACACCTCCCCTGCTATTGAGGCCATTTCCTCTTGTCCTGTTGCTTGTTACCTGGGAGAACAGACTGACCCCCACCTCATTACAACTTCCAGAATCATAAATTAAGGTTGGAAAAGACCTCTAAGATCATCAAGTCCAACTAGTAACCCAGTACTCTGCCTTGTTCACCACTAAACCATATCCCCAAGTGCCACTGTATAGTGCATTGTAGGGTTGAACCTGCTCTGTGCGTTACAGACCATGTGTGGAAGAGCACACACTCAATGAAATTTCACTGCAGGTTTTCAAGCTGCCTGACATCGGTCCAGTGGGAAAATAAGTGGAAAAGATACCTTTTACAATTGTTTCACCCTTGCAGCTGGCCATGTCTCAGCTACCGCACATAAAGCAGGGCTTAGGAGACCAGACATGCCATCTTCCCACACAGCAGAAAGATGACCAAACACAACAGAGACTGAGAATATAGCTCAGGCAATGAGTCACTTGTTTGTGACATTCTCTACTATGGTATGGGAAGAAACTTCAGTGTATTCTCTTCAGCTGTAGAGCTAATTTCAAATGAAGCCACACACATATCTGACACACCCAAACCCACACTTCATTATGAGGGATGTCCCATGTTTTAGACTCAAATTTACATCAGTCACGTAAGGACACAATGTCCTCATTTCACTTATAGTAAATTACCGTATGAGAAACACTGAATCACAAATTTCAGATTTAAAGCCTTTGTGTTTAATTTTTATCCCTTTGCCCTCTTTGTTGGTATATTCATTTTAGGATTTTGACTATGTCATCAGGCTTTATTACAAAACCTCCCTAAGCCTTATATATTGGGAATAACTCTTTTCTTTATAGAATTTAAATCAGTAAATAAATTATCTTGTAAGCAAGTTTCTGTAAAAACCTTGTCTCAGAAAATAAATTTTTAAAATCTTTTGAAGAAAAGTAAATCTATTTACTATTTGTTGCTTACTTTAAAAAAAAAAAAAAATTAATTCTGTTTTCTGAAGAAATATTTTTGAAAGCCACTTTTCTAAATGCATTTGTTCTGGAGCATTTTTTTATTTGTTGCAGTAATGATTATATCATCTTTTGGAAGGGCTCAGATACTTCATTACCAAAACATAAGTATCTATCACTTCAGCACAGCCATCTCTGAGGTGCAATGCAGAAACTATTGTAGTAGCAAAAATACTCACTAATGGATTAAATTAAAAGTCCTCTTTTTATTGCTTCTGCCTTAATAACATATTAGTTATTTAGATGACTGTATACTGAGAATATTTTGTAGTAAACCAAAATCTGTAAAAAGTAGCTGGTCTCATCTTGCTATAAATGCTATTTGTCAAATTTGTCGTCTTCCCATACATCTCTGAATGTCCAACTTATAAAGTGATCACTGTAAACTTGAATAGCTGTGGTTTTCTAAGAAACGGATGAACTAGAGAATGTTGGGGAAAAGAGACTATTTTCCCAAGCTGTGCGCATTCTTAATATGCATATATAATTTTTGGTCCTGCTGCTTGCTTCCTTTTGTTTTAAACAAGTCTTTGTTCCTGTTTCTGACACTGAAACTATGTCAGATGCAAGGAGGAGGACCAAGCTGACAAATCCAGATACCATAATCTCTCAGGATACTTGGTGACTCAGAGAAATACAGTAAAAATGGTATTACACTGCCTGCTAGCTCTCCTTTAACCCCATTAGAAAAAAAAATGAAGCATTTGAAACAGGGCCAAAGAGACAAACAGGGAACGCAGAAAGGAGCTTATTATCTTGTTCTTACTGTCTTTAACAGTAAATATACTGAATGAATTTTATTGAAATGTAATTTATTAATGTATTGAATTCATTTGCTGTCACCCTGTGTTTCAGTGAATAGTACAGAGCTGTGCAGAATTCAGGTATATTGTAAAACCAAAGAAAAAATAGCAGCTGAAATACTATCACATTTTTGCCTTAAACACATATGGTAGACACTACTAAACGTAATGCATCGAGTCATACAGAATGGCAAAACACATTTATTTTTCTCTGTATTTTATATTTGTTTACCTTAGCTTTTGACAGCATTTTTGCTGCTTCTCATTTAAAGTCTGCCCCCCCTGTTGCTTTGTGGATCTTTCAGACAGCACAAAGGATCTTAAGGAAGAGTTCTGAGTCATACTCCAGCTTGAAATATCGTAATTTTCTTTTTAAAGATCTGAGATTTCAATAATTATTATACTTTATGTAACAAATAGTAACGGTATATATACATACACTACTAGAATTATACATTGTGCCTGGCTTTTGCTTATTCTCATTCTGCTAAATCAGTTTACATATTGAAAGCCTAATATGAACATGTATTTATTTATTTTGAATGCTCACCTGAAATCAGTCAATATTGCCGTTTCTTTTTCTCACCATAGGAAAATAAGGGTCAAGAAATACCTTATCTTATTCAAACCTACAACAGATTTAATTAAATTCTCAGACTTAGGAAAATTCTCTAGGTTTTAGGCTTACAAGTGTGTTACAATATTGAACTTCTTATAGAGCCCATTAAATTTTTTTCCTCATTTAAATGCCCTGGAGACCTTCTTCCATTCCCCCTTCCCAACAATGACCTGACCAGGATGTAGCCTAGAACAGAGATCAGACTTATTTTAAATGGCAGTTTCCATCAGGAATCCTTTTAACTACAGAGAAGCAATCAAATACCAATTAAACTGACCTACCAGTTACTTGGAGAAAAAGAAGTAGAATTTGAAGTTCAGCTTTCAAAGTAATTACCTGGATCTAACAAACATGACTTGGACTAACTCTTGCCTGGGGCAGGCTTTTCTGACACACTAATTAGCCCAAAGGAAAAGAAAATAACCAACATAACCACTCCCCCCCCAAAAAAAACCCAACCCAAAATGTGTGTGATAAGGTAACAGAAGCTGAAACTAGAGTGGAAAGAATAGAGTTCTCAGGATTTTTTGTCTCAACCAGACTAATTTTACTGTGTCACCCTGCATACAGCAGCAGCGCTGTGTGACACAGATTGGTGGTGATGCTCTTATAAGCCTTGAACTTTTAATGTTATTCTTTTTCCTGTATAGAAATTCAATCACTTCACGGAAGTGAGGATCTGTTTACATGAATCCAACAAAGAGAGAAAAAAATCCCCTTCAAATTATTAACATCAGATGGAAAACAGGAAGAAATTTTGTACAGTCTTAAGTTTATTATGTATGCAATACTGAGGAGAAAGGAGCATAGGTCTCTAACTGGTGCTTGAAGGTGTTGCAATGATGGAAATAAGATTGATAAAAAATAGCTGGCAATGACTTTTTATTTGACTGTATTTCTTACAGTGATGTATACAGAAGTTGCCAAAAACTCAATAAAACCATAATGACTGATATCAGATTTGTTTGTGAATCTGAGCTGAAAGGGACTGGCATTCTCTACATGCATGTATTTGTTACAGTTTTTAATTTGTAATTTACTTTTTTATAAAATTCAGAGTACTACATAGGCGGTCGCATTGATTTACTTGGACCAAAGTAGATGAATGCTGGTGATGTCCTAAAATTAAGGATGGGATAACTGCTTTAAATGATAAAAATCCTTTGGGTGCTCCATTCGCTGGACTCCAGGAGGGTACAAGAACAAAGGGTAAGGTGCTTAGGCAGAAGTGTATTCTAGAATGTTAAATACAATTAAACATAATGGGTGAGATTTTGAATACAAGAACTCTCTACGATGAAACTAACTGCAGGACCATTCTGTGCTGCTAAGGAAGACACACTGAGTCTGCAGTCAGGAGAGCCTACGTTCAAACAGCCACCATAGCTGCATAAACTTGAAAAAGTAATTTGTTAAGCTTTTCCATTTACAACTGAGGATGATGATTCTCTTCTAATTTCACAAGTGTAAGGAGACAACAAATTTGCAAGTTTTTATAAAAGACCTTCTTCATCTAACTACCATGTCTGATGGAAAACAGATGCTGCCCAGCTCTCAATGCAACAAAATACTTAAGCAATTCCCGTGTTTAAACATGTCATGTTATGTTGATGAAGGCCTAATATACAAAGCTGCTAGATGCTTTGGATGTCTAAATAATATCAAATTCTCTGGGAATTATATGAACAGGTAATTATTTTAAACTGGTTTTATTTCATTGCCACAACAGTCACAAAATTACTTATTTATGTCTCTGCTTATAAATTCAGCTATTTCTATGCTATAAAATAACTTCTTTGAATTTTACAAGGTGAGAGTAGAGTAACCTTTTTTCTGTCTGGTGGTTCTGTGGTAATTCAGTATCACCACATCTCACCCACCCTGCTTTGTCAGTGGATGATTACAGAATTGCCACAAAGAGGAGGGAGAGGTAGATTAAAAAACCCTCAGGCTGAGAGTGACATTAGTTCTCCATCTCCCATGTCCTAAATAATGTCACTAACCATTATCCCAAACACAACTGACAGCAAGTCAACTTCTGTTTTCTGTGTAAGAACAAGTATGGGATAATCTCTTCTATACAAGGTTTATGTTTCTGGAGTGCTATGGACAGAGACTGAATTTTGACATACAGTCTTACTGCATATCCTAGAGACAGACAAGGATTCTGGAAGTCTGAGGAAAACCAGAGCCAATATCATGGGAAAACATTGAGAACGTGGCAGTCTGAACACTGAGATTTGTAGTTCATCTTAATTCTTCTGCATGTGGCAAGAAGTAAATATTCACAAATCTTGCCATAGCAAAGTCATCAAGTTTCACCAGTTCTAAAGCTGCTTAAGGAATTTGAGAGACCTGCAGATCACTAGCCAGGTGAATCTAAGTCCATGGCTAGCATTTGCTGCTGCATTTAGTTTTAGTAAGTAACAGACAGGAAAAATACACTTTTTGTGTGTGTGTGTGTGTGTGTGTGTGTGTGTGTGTGTCTGTGTGTTTTGTTTATTTTCTTTTGGTTTTGTTTTTTTTTTTTTTTTGTTAGACCAAAGATACAGCATTCCCCATTTAGTTTCAACTTTTACAAATGCCACCATCATATGAAGATATATTACATTGTTTTAAGTTATCTGTAGATTTACATTTCTTTTTCCAGGTATCTTCTAAAACTGCTTCTAAATAGAATGTATGAAAAAAATGTTGTAGGCTTTATTTCCTTAATTAGGTCATTAGACTCTACAAAATAAACTGTCCTTCATGAAATCTGGCAAAAGATATGCAGAAAAATAACAAAACTCTCTGAACCTCATTAGGCGAAAGTATTGCCCATTTTTGCTAAGTTACCATGGGGCACATGATTATGATTATTTTAAAGCCATTCTTCCATTTAGATAAGTAATCAACTCAATGGAACTGGCTTTATAGAACTGCTGAACTAAATCTAATCACACATGTAAGCTTTATGAAATGAGAAAACATCTGCTACACTGATGCACCAGCATAAAAATTAATGGTGAACTTTACATACCATGGATATTCAAATTAAAATTACAACAGCTGGAAATCTTTAAAATAAAAAATAAAATTGTGCAGGTAGCAAGTGTTTTCTGAAAAAATCTGCCTAATGCAGTCAATTTAAGGAAGTGTAAATTACTTCAATTTGTAACAGCAACTTCTTAAATTAGTTGTCCAGTTAAAAGAGTCTCAGAAATTTGATCTGTAATTAAATGTTGATATTAATAATTCTGACAGTGTTAGAGTATCTGTCACAGATATTTCAGTTTTGAAGTATGTTACATGACACGACAACTGTTAAATACTTTTTCTGCACAGAGTTTATGGTAAACTGTTAACAGTATATAGACATGGCTGCCAAAAGCAGTAACTGAAATGCATAAAGACTTTAATACCTTGTAAAGTCTGAATTCACAGTCTAAATCAATTTGTAAAATGTAGACAAAAACTAATTTAAAGAAAATTCGGATTTGATATTTTCATTGCAATGAATAAATACAGGTACTTGCACTGGACAAGTGGAGCCCTTGTTGTTATCACAATGAATGCTAATGATATTCTTGAGTAAGTACAGGGTCTGTAATCACACCAGGATTTTCCCCGTCAGTAAGTGTATCTTTAGCTAGGTTTCAGATGCTCCTGTAATTCATCCTATGTAATCCAGTAATTGCCAACTACCAAGAATAGAAGACAAACCAATTGACATGGCAGCTTTAGAGTTAAGGACGAACAACACGTGGTAGTAAGAATGCAGAACTGAAAATCAGGGCTCCAGCTGAGTTCTCCTTTTGGGGTTTCTGCTTGTTGTGTTGCCTCCTTGCTTGCCACAGTCTGACGCGAGCCTTCCCAGCTAAGGTTCCTATCAGCGCACACTGGCTGAGCACCAACCAACAGACACGACCAGGGAAGGCGCATTCCCATCCATGCTGCGGAAGCATAAACATGTCTGAGCTGAAATTGTCACTAGATGAGTGCAGCTGTGCTCTATGTTTCATTAAATGTGTACAAGAATCAAAATGACCATCTGCAACACCTCTTCTTTTGACTCCTCAAGTCTTTATTTTAATGGTGCAAGGATCGGCTTCTGCTGGAAACAACTGCAGCTTCCATGGGAATTATTTAGCCAACAAATTGTGGAACCATAGTTTCTGCCCGGAAACTGGGGACTCAGCAGGCTTGTACTGAGAAGCTTTAGGTAACATGAAGCTGATTTCATTAAACTTGGTCTTCTGTATTCTCATGTATTAGCCAAAGATGTTTTAGACTGCAATTTGTAATTTTGAACCGAAGAAAAATATCTCCCATCACTATAAATACTCATAGAAATATGTGTGGAAATCACTGCAGACTCCAAAATACATATGAAATGAGCAACTTAACAGATTTGGAATTATCTTATTGGTTGTGGTTATTTCTTGTGTTGTTTTTCTGACAGAGAAAAGAGAGAGAAAAGAGGTATAAAAGAAAGAGAAAATAACTGGTGAAAATATTATCCAGGTTTTATTTGATGCTACCTAGTGATGAAATCAAACAGTGTAATGCAGTTTTTAAAAGCCAGAGTAGAAAAGAAAACAAGGATAGTGTAGAATGGATTGCAAAAGAGCTCCACCAGTCACAAACTGATAGGTAGCTTTCTTTGCCAATTATCTAGATTTTTAAGGGATGCTCATAGTGCACTTTAGCAAAAGTCAATCTGGGCTCAAAGTTTTGAATATCTTATTCTTTTAAAAGGAAAATTCCAAGGATTTTGCATCTCTGCGTGTGGGGCTTTAAGTTGACTTCAGCAAGAGATGTTTTGGTCTGGTATAATTACAGCAATATGTTACAATAAAATGAATATAGGACACTATTAGATTGATTTTATTTTTTATGTGGGTGAGTATCCTTCTTTTATATGGTTACCACTTTATCACAGAATTGATAAAGAAAACCTTATGATTTTCCATTTTTACTTCCAGGGTTCCATGAAGAAAACAGAAGTGTCTGTTCTAAGTCATGCAAACTACCCAAAAGCATCCTGCCAAACATGGGAAAACTAAGGCTGCTGCTCTGGGTGTAGTCAGTCACAATATTAGCCATGGGAATGCAGCTTGTCAGAAATACAGTTCTTTGGTGTTATACAGGAATGAAAAGATGGAATTTTGCTGCTGTGGCATGGTAATGCACAATGGAATCTCAAGTCCCACTTCTTGAGTAAGTTCTGCCTCAGGAGAACTTGAAAATTACCTGACAAGAAAAGATAATGTTAAACATGAAGAACTTTCCAGTGAAGCTGGCAATGCTTTGGAAGAAATCTTTCTTGATACACGTGTGAAAAGAATTTCAGTCCTATCCCCAGAAGTTCACTCAGAGCAGTTTTCAATACTAGTACCACAGTGCTAGTACTACTTATGTAAATAATCTTCACAAAATTCATGACAGTTTTTCTGGGAATGATTGCAGGAAAGGTGCGGAAAGGTGCGGAAAGGGAAAGGAAAGGAAAGGTGCGGAAAGGAAAGGTGCGGAAAGGAAAGGTGCGGAAAGGTGCGGAAAGGTGCGGAAAGGTGCGGAAAGGAAAGG